>VDFB02130858.1:0-42077 GCA_007258455.2 Sequoia sempervirens
TATTATATTGCTTGTTGCTAAAAGTATCCAAATCAGCAATTATTTCATTAGAACTAGATGCAGGAGTACTTGCAACATAACCTCTCACACTTTTTCTGTTATGCAGCTCTTGTGTAGAAGTTTAGGGTTAGCTAGTTGTGTATATATTGTATCGTTGTGTTTTCTAATTTCCTTAACTTTCCCAATATAATTGTTATTGGATAGTTGGGTATGCTAGGTTGATCTATAGTTGACATGGATATTCCCCTGAACAAATTATTAATGCAGATTTAATTTCTTGAATGTTCACAAGTTCTGTGCTATTGATATAACACACTTGTTGCCTTCAATAACCCTATGTCCGTTATCTACATCATACATTTCATTTTTTCAATTCTACACATGCAATCTTAGATGCTACACAAATTGCATATCATGTTTCCATTTCTAACCATGGTTACTCCCACTAGACTTAAATTTAGTCCCAATTGTTGTTCAGAACAAGCACTACACTTGTGCTTGTACATTCAATTTGTTTCCTAAGCTCCCTCAGATGTTCTGGGATAGAAAATTAATTGCAATAACTCAAAATGTGCAACACTTAAATCAAACACACTAGAAAAAGAGAGATAAACATAAGAAGTTTACTTGGATAAATCCAATATGGGAAAACTCTAGAAGAATGAGGCACTGCTACCCCGTCTCCACTATGGCATCTATAGTTTTACAAGATTACCACCTTATTGAGGTTTTCAAGTATATTGGCATTCTCCATAGCATCCTAACATTTGCAAATTCTCTCTACAATCTACTATGGATGAGTGCATTCTCAGCAAACTTGATTAATATTCTCCATCTTGGTCATGCAATCTTCACAATTCAGTCTTCATTGTTCACCATGTTTCTGAAAATGTCATGAATTTATATTGCATGGAATGCCTTCTTTTGGCATCCAATTACCTTCTCTCTAATTGCTTGAGGTCCTTGGAAAATTTATAACTTGCTCTAGGCTCAATATCAAAAATATATGTGCTTGGTTCATATAATGCCAGAAGTGTAGCACATATAACACTCTTAGGTTCAATTAAGCTAAACATGTGTGCCTAATAGGATAAATCTTAGGCTTCCTTGATGTCTAACAATTCAGCTACTTGCTAGCCAACCTTAAAGCTTTTCAAGCACAAGTTTTACATTTTTGTAACTTATTTCTATGGAGATACATGTTCCTGAAAAGCTTCCATTTATAATACATCACTAGAATATAAAAGTGTGCATTCAGAAATTGTTAAGCAAAAGCAATCATTGAATGGTATAAGATTCAGAAGCATGCATTGAAAAAGAGGTATATACATTGTATATTGTGAGGTAATCCTATGCCTCATGTTGCAAATTGCACAAATGATGCAAAGCACACTAGATCTACTTCCATGTAAGTATTGCAAAGCTTAAGTATTGTGCTTTAGATTGGTGGTCCCAAAGATGTTTATTGATAAAGCAGATCTTCTAATGGTGACTTACAAGTTGCAATACAATCTCTATATATTTTATTTTCTAGTTATTATTTAATTAGTAGTTAGATATTGCACTAGAATGAAGTGCTCAACCAACAAATCATGAGATATGACACTTTGTTTAGAACAAGCTGGTTACTTTTAAAACAAATTTACATTGCCAATAATCACAGGACAAAGGAGACCACAAAACACACAAACAAATATCTAAGAGATGTTAGTACTAAAGAGGAGAAGGATGCTAACACATTAACCAAGGGACTTAGAAGCCAAAGTATGCTCACAGATTGGTAAATCTTTTACTTGAATTTACAGTAGACTACAGTGGTGATACTGGTCTACATTAGTAGTTCAACTTCAAATCAAAATTTGTTAAAGGATACCTAGATACACCACATTTATTATTAAGATATTATATAATAGGAATTAGATTATGTATACCATGTTACATTTACCCCCACTTGTCTATTTTATAGTTTCCCTACTTTTCTTTCCTTTATTTTGTTTACTTCATGTCCAAGGCCCTTTTCGCCCTGGTACTTAACCATTGTAATAGTTGTACAGTCTAGTCTCATTGACCTATTATTGGTCATCCATGGACATTGTTAGCAATTTAATTCACACCTTCGAGTGTGACATAAAATGGAACAGATGTACAATAGAAGCACTCTTTGAATTCTATAGGGAATCTTTCTGTAAATAGAAATAAAACCTAAAACCCTAATCAAGACAATATGTACTTGCTACTTCATATTTATATAGGTGTGTTTTTGTGGTGCTTCCCGCGTAGCAAATAAAATTTAAGTGTCTTTTTGAATTCACCTAGGGAAAAAAGCAATTCAACACTTCTACACTAGATGGGAGATTTTATATTTTATGACCATCTATTAAAAAAAATATAACACATATTAAATGCAGAGATTGAAATTTACAAGCAAAACTAAATTGGATTGAAATGAACACAAACACAATAGATTATGAATTAAGCACAAAGAACTGCATACAAAGCCACAATCCTCCCTCTAGTAGATTTGCAACACAAGGCTTCCATTAATTATTAGAGTTTACCCAATTCACAAGACAAATGACTCAAATGGAAAAGTTGCAAAATAACTCATTGAACAACAATTTCAACAAGTGGGTATGAAAATTACTGTTTGAAATTGAAGGGGAAACAACACTTATTAGATATTTATAAGGTTTACAAAATTCTGCATGAGAAATAAATCAAAAAGCTAGCTATAACTTCTACCTTAGGAGAAAACTACTTGCATGCAATGTAAGCTTTATTATAAAATTCTATCCACTAATTCTAAATCTGAACTCGGGCATTCTTTAGTTAGACTACTAGTAAAGATTACTACAAACTAACACTAGAACTCGCATCTCTTGCATGATAAGAGATCAAAAAATATTCTTCTAAAAGGCTTTATTATAAAATTCTATCCACTAATTCTAAATTTGAACTCAGGCATTCTTTAGTTAGACTACTGGTAAAGATTACTACAAACTAACACTAGAACTCGCATCTCTTGCATGAACTAATTGTTTGCAGTGCAAACATGTCAAAAGCATGAACTAAAATCTCAATATTGAATTTTTAAGTGCTCAAAGTAAGTGCAAAAGGATGAGTTAAAAAAATTTGTTTACAAATATTATAAAGGTAATAAGAAAGACTATAAGGGTCACCTTAACAAGTTGGTCCTCATTTAAAGCTGAGAGGCTGACTAATACAGGGAACCGACCGACAAACTCCAGTATCAAACCATAAGCAACTAAGTCACTACTCTCTACCTGTGTAGATCAACAAGTTTATGAATGCTTGAAACAACAATGAGAATTCATGTTTTAAGAAACACAATTTCCATATGCTAGTCAAACAAATAGAAACTATTCAAACATGGTTGTTCAAAATGAGAAGCATTTACCAACTCTAGTAACGATGATGTAATTGTTGTATTTGTCAGGCCATTGGACCTAATGTTCATACGTATAGGTGCTCCAAATCCAATAGAAGAATCTTATCGTCTAGTATTTTGAATGAGTTAAAAAGTTAAATAGAAAATAAATAAATACCAACGAGTAGACCCTAACAGTTTGCTCAACAGTATAGGCAAAGCTACCTTTCTGCAATAGTTTTTTCTAGGTCCACAAATGCCCCACCACAAATGAAGAGAACATATTTTGTATCTATCTGCAGGGCAAGGTAGCCAAAAACTGGAATGGTTTAATATCCAACAATGCAAAACATTTACAATACAAAACTAGAACATCTTTTGTATTTATCCTGCTTTGCCCCCACTTATAATTTGGCTTTAAAATTGTCTAGGTATAATCCAGAAGAGAAGATTTCGTGTGTATTAAAACAATGAGAAACAAAATCTATAAATTTATAATAAATATAATTAACTAGATCAATGTAAAAAATATTCTAAATGTAAAATAAACGCACCTGAATCTGATCAGCACAGGGATTTTTGTGAGCCCCCTTCTCAGTGACATTTACAACCTAGTTAACATAAACAGTTTTCCAATATAAATTTCTCAACACACAATAATATAATCATATCTTTCTAATATAACCAAACAAAAAGCAAAGATGCATATGCATGCATATATAATCAGATGAGAAAAAATATAATAGAGACAAAGGGAGCCATATATTCAATATTGTTTTAAAACTGACCACTAAACTTAGGTAGAAATTAGAAGATTTGATTTTAAAAGGAAATCCCATGACCAGATATTAAATGGAACCAAAATGATATACTTGTGTCTTCTAACCAGAATGACTAAGTGTCCACTTAACATAAAGTAGAGTAAAACTTCACTACTTAAAGCACAGGAAATGTTACAATCAAATTCTCCCTATATAAGACTGGAGTCAACTTTACTTCAAGAAAAAAAAATTCAATGTGGTGAGTTCATAGCAAAACTCGAGGTGCAAATCCCTAAAAAATAAGTAAAATGTATAAAAAAATGCTCTAGATTGCTTTCTATTCCTCTACGTTACATCAAGATGACATTGCCACTTTATGCAGGTGGTGGTAATAAAACCAATTCCTTGTGCAAGCCAAAATCATTGGTTACATAGTCACTTGTTTTGGAAAATTGTTACTTTAAGCAATTAAAAATAGCCCTAATGGCTAGGAAACCACCATTGACAAGAAATGAGTCCACTACTTAGTTGTTTCACAATTCCTTCAACTTGTGGAGGCTATAAATTTTGCATATGGACTCAAAATTTTGCACCCTTTTCTTTTTTAAAGTGCATGAATTTTCAAGATGAATTCAAATATATAATAATATTCCACTTTAGATCTCTCCCTTACGTTGTGTTTGCATCTAAAATGAGCCTGCATTTAGGAAGTCTTAATATGTTGTAAACATTTGCAACAGTTGATTAACTTAACTGACTTTGATGACATCATGATTAAACTTCATATGACATTTTCCCTAATTTGAAGGATTTTAGTCCCAGAAAAGTATTGAAAAGATAAAGATTCACCTTCCATCCTTCTTGAATGAAACTTTATTCTCATCAACTCTCTTAGAGTGTCAATGTTTTTGTCTTGGAGATTGTTGTTCCAATTAGTTGAAAGTAAGCAACCATCACACTATTCTTAATTGGGGCATCCAAAGCCACAAATAATTAATAACTTGTTGGCTATTTAATCTCTTCCCTGTAATATACAAAACTATATTGGTCTTATAGTACGTGAGTCCAAATGTCTACCAGCTAATCCTTGGGTATCTTGGTTCTTCTCTTAGCTTGCTTCTTCCACTCTTTGTGCGATCCATAAACTTCATGAACATTCCATTGAAGGATTTATTAAAACATATTTATTTCCAATACCTTGTTACTCACAAGCTCTATGCTTATTTGAACAACTTCAAAGGCTTCAAACCTAGACTCAATTACAAAAATCATGGTTGATTTTTATCACCTTACAATCCTTATGCAAGAGATAAAATGGTCACTTACATCCATTTCATCCTTTAATTCAGACCCTAAAATATGCTACAACACACATGTGAGTATTTGGATTTTGTGGCTTGGGGTACAATCCTATCTTAGCGAAAGAAAAAATTAGAGAATATGTGAAGGAAAATGAAATCAGGTTAACCTAAACAGATTCAAAATGGAAGAATTTATCAAAAGAGTGCTACTTCTATTAAGTGGAAGAATGAATAGGATACAATGGATGTATGCAAATAGCAAGGCTGAGAATGAAGACTCCCATGACCTAGAAGGGGTAAAACACATCAAATTGTTTTGCCTAGACTTCTATATCTTTGGATTGTTCAATCTCAAGTGTGCAAATTCAAATGCCTTAATGTACAATATAGTTACATGATTGTTACAAGAAGAGAGTTAGAGGTTGGTTCATGTTCCATAACTACTTGGCCTTCCAACTACTATTTGTTGGGTTTCTGGAAATTGACCATTTAGAGTATGTATTTTCCATGTGTGTTGAGATCAAAAGTACATGGATGACTATTGTGTGCTATGTAAACTATGCCAAATCATGTGAAGGATTGCTGATTTTTGCATGGTAGTGCAAAGTGTTGCAAGTGCTTGTGAAAAATATTGGTAATACTTGTGTAGGGTTCTTTGGAAGTTGTGCAGTTGCACGTCATGCACCTTTTCTTGAGAAGCAGTGATCCCTATTGCATCTCAGTGAGTTGTGGAAACTAAACATGGAGTTACAAAAGATTGTACCATTAGCTTGATTTGCATACTACCTTGCCTCAACCACTTTGAATAGGTCGTGTGTACCTTATTAGTGTGAGTGGTGTGTTTTGATATTAAACAACTAGGCAAAAGTGCTCAAGATTGAAGTATGAAGGTTGTTGGGTTAATGTTGGATGAAGAAGAGGTGATCCACATGCTCACTCACAATACACAACCTTGCATGCCATCTTTGGTCACTTGCATCACAGGTAACAACTTTGTGTGTAGCTTCTTGTTTCATGTGAAACCCACACAACTTCTTGTATCATGCATCACTCATGTAGCAATAGAAACCATGTCGTGCAACCCAAAAGATATCTTATAGCTTTGTGTAGCCCGTTGCATCATGCAACATTTGCACAATGCCAAAGATCATGTTGTACAATTTCAAAAACTACTTTAACTGAGTTCTATACCACATCTACACCTACACACTCTAGTAGATGTAGGGCACACAATCTAGAACTTAATGTAGAATCTTGTGCAACTCCTAAGAATATTGTGTAATATTTTAGTTTGCACAAACAACCATTTGGCATAACTCTGGAGCTCTTCCATGACAAGTCATTTCTTAACAAAATACACAATCGGAAGCCAAATTATTAGAAGATGAAGAGTCCCACATGAGAGCTCAACTCTCTCAACTAGCTCAATTTTTGTACCTACCTTTTTGCCTTCTTGTTTGTGTAATCTGTATATTTGTCACAATAATTAGTAGGCATACATAGGATATACACGAGAAAATACACAGTGATGCATCTCTCTCAAGCATATGCAATGTACAAAACATAGATTAATTTTTTTCGATTCCAATTATAGTCTTCTTCTTTGGCTATAATCCTTTCTCCATTTTGCTTCTGCATGCACACAATACATCTAGAGTATCATTTGAATCATTGTATCTTGGACCACCTGGGGTTCATATCAAGAGGAGGAAATTACGGCCCTAGGAGTTTGACGTTGAATATTAGATGCAAGTAGTTCAAGAAAATATGCATTCTCACTAGCCATGTACAAAATGGTGTGTGGACCATAGGCTTCATCTTTCTCTATGGAACCTTAAAAGTGTTCTTTTTGAAGATGCAATTGGACTTTTTCACCAACCTTGAATACATGAGGTGTACAGTGCATGTTATAATTTTGTATCTATTTTTGATGCAAGAGAATTTGGTGAACCTATTGGTGTAAACTCTGAATATGCTGCAGAAACTTTTGTGCCTGATTTTCCTCCTATTTGAACCTATTGGCATATACCCCAAATATAACTAAGATTATCTTGGGTTTGTTTTTCCATCTTCGTAAGATCAATGTGATGCAATTATGGATCTGATAATCGAAGACCAATGAGTGCTATTGCTTGAACCTTTATTTGTAGTGTGAAAAGAATTCCCCTCAAATTTGGTAATAGTATATGATTTCTTTGTGATTAAAATAATTCTTTCCTGAAAAAATTGTCACACCACTTGTGTATGCACAAAATGAATATTTCCACAAGTAGTTATTATAGGATTTGAACCTATAACCAGTGTAATAATACTTTCAATGTTTTTACCAATTATCTACCTATAACCACTTCTATAAACCCAATATATTTTCTTTAAAAGCACATCAAGTTCGCCCAAGCCAAATTAAAACTTCATGAAACTTAACCTGTTGAACTTTGGCGCTTCACAATATTACCATTTGTGTGAGACAAACTAAAAATTGTGTATTTATCTATGCTAGCAGTCTAATCCTCCACACAACTTGACTTGTTGGTTGTGATTTAAATTTGGAAAACTGCTTGTTGGCTAGGTGCAACCTGCTCATTATGTTCTTTCTCAATGCAACAAAACACCTCAAAGCATATATGGTTTGCTACATCACCCAAGCTCCATGCTTTCCTAAATTGTTTCCTTCCTTTTCTTCTCCAATCCTTTTGATGGGTGAGTATAGGTGTAAGTAGTGGGCCTTCATTGTTCATAGGGCTTGGAGCATCTCTATAGTAATTTGGAGTATTTTGTGTGTCATTAGATCTCTCACCAATGAGTGATGTGTATCCTTCTATTAGATACTGTGAATAGAGTGGCAGTTTGGTGAATTAAGCTCTAAACCTCATTGGCACAAAATGGTAGAAAATCTCCTTGGAATAGCTCCCTTGGCATTGATATGAAAAGCTACTTTGTTATTATTTTAAAGCATATGGTCTCTTATCTACTGTTTGATTTTTAGAGGAACTGCAACCTTGAATTAGCAACACTCGTTCCATTGCCATGGATTGGTCCCTCTGAGTTTGGTATTAATTAGGAGTACTATTTTAGATATTGAGTTTTAGTAGCAGATGAGAACCCAATGAGTGTATTGCTTAGTTTCATTGTCTGATTTTGGTTATTGGAGAATATTGATATAATTTCTTTCTGGTTTTTATCCAGGTGTTGTTTATTCATGAATACTCTGGAGGAATAACTGTGTGCACCACTATCATTGTATCCTTTCTCTACAGTTTTACTATTTCCAATCTTCTTTACGCAATGCAAATATCTAAGGGCTTACCATCACCATCCCATCCGTGATAGTGATGCAAACTAAACTGACAGTTTTTCTACAAGCATTTGTACTCATTTTTATGGACTATGAAAACCTCTTGTCTGCAAGTATTAGTGATTTTAAAATGTATCTCAGATCAACTGTTTAGTGTAATGTTCAACTAAAAAAAATTAAACATGTAGCCAAGAAAATTTACAATCTACAATCATTGAAGTGATTGTAATTTCAGTACTATGGGATTACTTTGTATTCATGGCTATACAAATCTATAGTCCCAGAAGAGAGCTCGAAATAGTGTAGGCCCAAGATTTTGTGAAATTAAGCTATTTAGCCCAAGGATGTCCAATTTCATAGAGGGTGCAAGGACATCCACTTCTAGTGATTGTTCAGTTGATCATTGAATGACTTAGTAGAACCTATGCAAAAAATATTTTGCATTTGAATACATCTTTGTCATTATTATTGCTAGATAAGTTTTCTCTTATGTATTTGTGGATCTTCAAATATTTCATTTTTAAAGGTTCTTGGTTCTTATTTCACTGAGAAAGCCCAAAATGAATGTTGGAAATCAAAGCTCTAAACCATTTTTTCTTGTTATAGAATAGTCATGTCTCATCAATATTGTAACTGGTGATGATTTGCAGACTCAGGTATAAGTTTATATTGACATTTTCTATAGATTTTCATATCAATAATTAATTATTTTTTTATAAGTGTATGATGTTGTCATTGTACTATTTCATTGACTTATGTTATGGTGTTTCATTTAATTTCAATACATAATCAACAATCAATCACTTCCTTTCCTATTAGCTCTCCTAACCCATAATCACAAGAAGAGCATCAAGAAGGAAGCTTGTTGGACCATTTCAATCATAACCGCAAGCAACAAAGAAAAAATTTATGTCTTTCTATTTGTTACCTAGACTAGAGAATCATCTTTGTTGAATGGTGTGAAACTAAATTATTTTAAGGTTTGCTATTTGTTAATGGATGTTTTGGTTTTCAGGATATGATCAATGCAAACATCATTTCTCCACTTGTTCAGCTCCATCAAACTGTTGAGTTTGATATTAAGAAAGAAGTAGCATGGGCCATATCAAATGCAAGTTTTGGTGGTACACATGAACAGATCAAGTATGTATTATTTTAACATATAATTGAATGCATATAAATATATTATTAATGTACTGGGATTATCTGTAAAAGTACAAATATTAGGTTTACAATGTTAGGATGTGTTATAGAGTGCTTACAATGTTGGAATCCATAGCTTGTTTGAAAGCACCTGTTTTAGGCTTTTAGCCATAGCAGCATGGCAGTGAATTGTTTGATAAAATGCTTTGGTAGACATGTATGAAAAATGTGGTAGCATAGACAAGGCAGTGAACTGTTTGAATAAATGCCTCAAAGGTCATGAAGGTCAACCATGCACACCTAATGATCAACTATATATGTAAATTGTAATGCAATAAGGGTTACTGACGTGTGAAGTATGTGCAGCCCTCATCCACCAAACATGCATGACTGCATGCACCTAGAACCCAAGCAAAGTTTACAATGTTAGGATGTGTTCCAAAGTGCTTCATTAATTCAAATATTTTGAGAGGTTCCTTGCAAAATCCATTTTGTGCACATTCTACAATCAATCATTTCATTCCATGAGATGACATCTCTTTGAGGCATTCTATCAAATAATTCAGATGTTTTGTCTACTATTCTACATCTTGCATATATGTCTACCAGAGCATATCCAACTATAACATCCAAGTATCTTTTTAATTCCTCTATCTTTCATCAATCTCTTTACTATTTGAACCTCATATAGATGTTTTAGAGAAGAACATAAATTGCAACATTTTTAGGATCCAACTAAAAAAGCAATGTTGCTGGAAATACTTAGCCTATATTCATTATTATTCTTGACGTTGGCCATGGAAATTTATCATGTGCTCAATTTTTAGTTGGTCTCCTCTCTTGGTTGATCAATTTATAATTTGTGTCCAATCAAAATGCACTGTATACTTTACCAAGGTTGGACAAGCCTCTTTATTATCAAGGAGGTAACCACCAAGGTGGAATATCTATTTGTATGATTAAATAATAAAACCTTTATATTATTTTCATAAAATAGTATTGATTGACTCTCAATCCTAGTCTTTAAAAATCAATGGTTGTAACTTGGTTTGATTTAACAGACCTATTAACACCTTGGAATCATCTTCCACTATATACTTTGATAGGATGATGAACAATTATTTTAGTTTTGGTTACATTTCTATTGGTCTCTACAACATTGTTCTTTCCTTTTCCTTAGACAAGTGTAGAAAATGCTTATGCATACCTTTAAAATTCTCTGATTATGCCTCAATTTCTAACTTTAGTTGGATTAGCAGCTTTCATGTCTTGTCAAATCCAGCTTTAAAAAATGGTCCTTGAGTTCATATAGGAAAGGTTCTCATCATATAAGGGCCTCCACAAACCTTCCTTTATTTAGGACAAAATCATTGACCACAGTAAGTGGGGTGTGTATGACATAGTTCTTTTTGCTCTACTTGTGAAAAAAGTGTTAAGAATCTTTGCCACAAATTAGTTATTTTCCTCACATCATCTTTAGAGGAGTTTCACTATGGCTAAGTTTAGCATTTGTAGTCAATTTTGGTTCAACATTGGATATTATATTATCCAACCAAATTCCTTATATTATATTAATATTATTGTGCCTCTTTCTTCTCAGTGAAGAGGTAAGACTTATAGTATGTTCTAGATTGATCATTTGTCATTGCAATATATTGTAGTGGTGTCATAGCAAGTAATGTTCAACTCAGCACTTGAACACCTAAGATTGCACACTTCATTTTGGTTTTTTTATTATGCATGGAGAAAAATATTCATTTACCTTCATTTTTGGCAATTTTTTTCACACCATAGGAGCAATTTATGTGTCGATATTGTAGACAACAAATGTTTCACATTTTCAGCTTGATAGAAAGTTAGGTCATTCAATCCAGGCTTCGACACACTTTGTGGCTACTCATGGGTGAAATTAGCTTGGGTCATCTAGTCTTTAGGTCACATGATGTAGTTGGCACACTTTTGGACTACTCATGGTCACCACCATTTTGGGTTCTCTAGTTAAGATAGAATTGAACAACTTTTTAATGCAAATTTCATCACTCGAAAGAAAATAGTAGTGAAAAATTTCATAGAAAATGAGTGTGGTATTCTCTCAAAATGGGATATAGTATCATTGAAAGTTGATTCAACTTAAGAAAACAAAATCATGTCTAAATACCAAGTCCATATCTTGGTTCTTGAGAAATTGCAAAAAGGAACCATTTAGGCAAAACCTTTTGCAAAACATTGGAGCTTCGTATCAAGAATAATAAGTACCATAAACAAGTTGCCCAATGTGTAACACAAATAGTAATTCTACTACTACCCCTATGAATTAAGGGGGAATGTAACAATAGTGTACATAATCCTAGAAGTAGCATGACAATATTTTATATTATATATATCCTAATTGTACTAGAAGTTGAACAATCATCTAGAAGATAAACTAAATAGTCATTTTCATATTGTTAAATATGTACATTTTGACTGAATGAATGAAGCTTTCATTGAATATTTTTCTTGGTTGTCCAAGTTGCATTTATTTTCCAATATTTTCTTGTATTACATTCCTTGGCTTGGCAAATATTATATGACTATGTCTAAATATTTTTTCTTTTAACTTGAAAGGAAATTGTTATGTTCCAAGTTTTGTACCATTGTCTCTTTTCCGTCGCATCTTAATATGTGATAACTTATCTATTTTTTGTAATGCTTTAAAGCTATGTGACTCATAGTAGGTTGTAAGGTTTCTCCATTTACCAGTGTTTGCAACTTCATCATAGGAAGCATAGCTTATTTGGAACATCATTTGGCAGAGAAATTCATTTTGGAAAATCAAAATTCCTTATGGCCTCTCCACAACATTTGTTTACCATCATTTCACAATCGCTCAGGGCTGATATGTTAGACAATAATATTCTTGTGCACATTGTATGAATCCTTTAATTTTGATGCTATCAAAAGTAAGAGCTTGGGATCCTTTTATGCATGATTTTCAGGTGAAAGTGCATGTGCAACCTATAGGTTTCTTTAATTTGATTGAAGGATCAAATATTTTAAAATATTCAAATCAAATGTTCTCATATATTACATCAACATCTTATGTACCAAATATCATTAAAAACATCAGTAAAGATTTTCCCATATTGTTTGGGAGTCCCTTCAAGAGAAAAGGTTAGATGTATTCATCGGTCTATTGGTGGAGCTATGAGGGGAGTTCTCCCGATGTAGTAATGTTAGGCCGATGGAGAAACCACAAGATTCTTCCCTATAGATCATGTTACTCTGAAGTATTTGAAATTGATCGGTCGTAGTGATGAGACAGTGAGTACTTATAATTTCTACTTCTACATAAATACATACCTTTTGTCAATTGTTGATGTTACTTGTCAACTACAAATAAAAATGATTGATGTTTATCTTCATGCAAATAGGATGTTTGTGGACTATAATGAGGTAGGGGCTAATTTTTTTCTCTATTTAATTTGAATTTTAATGGATTCCTATTTGTTGTTGGCACACACTGAGTTATGTAACTACAACCAAAAATAGTGAGAGTTGATTCATCCTACCTCGAGTTGGATCTCTCATCTGGAAAACCTTGTATCTCAAGTCCTAAACGGTGAGTGTATTGTAGTTGTATTTATGGTTTACAAGAAAAATTCATTCATTTGGTATCTATTCATTTTTAGAAAGTGAAAAAGTTGTTCAAATGCCATATTTGAATGTTGTATTTAAAGCGTTGGCAGTAACTTGAGTTGGTTAAATGTCATATTTTAGTGGTATTTTGTTGCAGAGCACATGATCAGGTTCCTTTGAAGGAAATGAAGGTAAATTGGTATGCATGCCTAGACAACAAGGTTGGATTTAAGGTGAGAATAATAGTTTTTTCTTTTATTTTCCATCATAAATTGAAATCAAATGTGATGCTTGGAGCTGTAGTTGTTGCAAAGAAAGCTTTAGAATTAGGTCTTGAGGTATGTGCTTTTTTTTGTTGTTTTGAATGTTTTTCTAAAAGTTCATATTTCAAGTCTTCCATTTGAATGTTTTTCAGAAAGTACATAGTTCAAGTTTATGCTTGTGAATGCAGTTTGGGGAGTGTTATTGTTTAGTATTTATTTTTGTTGATGTCAGCATATGAAGTTTTTGGTACTTTATGATTATGTGGGGATTCTAACTTGGTTCACATGCTTTTTGTTTTGGACCAAGTGGACAAAGCTGAGGCTATACAAAAAATCAGGTGCCAACTACAACTGAATGTCTTCAACATCCTTTCTTCTAGGTTCTTTTAAAAAAAAAAAAATTAGTACTATGCAGTTCTATATTTTTCTTGTTTCTATTTTATGACTACATGGTAAATGGAAGTCTTTGTGACATCTTACATGGTGAGAAAATGATGTTATGAAGAAATATGATAGATTTATGAAATATGAGTACAATCAATATTTCTACCATCTAATCAAAATAGATTGGGGAGAACCTAACAAACATTTTAATTTTTTTGTGTAGGAACATCAAAGAGGATTAAATTAGATTGGGATACTCATCTAATGATAGCCTATGGTGCTACAAAAGGATTAACATATCTTCATCGTGACTGTAACCAATGCATTATTCACAAGGATGTGAAGATATCTAACATTCTTTTAGATGACAACTTCAAAGCACATTTGTTAGAATTTGGCATTGCCAAGTGCATTTCCTCTGCCAAAACTCACACCTCCATCTATGTTATAAAGAATAGTCATGTTCCTATTCTTTTGTAAGTTGTTGAAAAGCATAAAAACAAGGTTTTGGAGTAGAATTCAGCTAGTTTTTTTTCTTTCAGCAATGTATTGTAATCTTTCAAGTTCTTTCATGTTGGGACAACAAATTGTAACTCCATTTTCAAGCTTACAGAACTATATGTAACATCTTTTTGATTAATAAAATAAGTTATTTTTACCTTCTCATTGTTGTTTTATTGTGCAAATCTTTTAGATAGTTGATAGGTGATCTTTTTGATTAATAAAATAAACTACCAAATGACGACAATTAAAAATACACTAAATATACTACTAAATCAATGACTAAACGACTAAATGACTAAATATATGACTAAATTAATGACTAAATATATGATTAAATTAATGATTAAATATATGACTAAATGTGATTAAAGTAATGACTAAATATATGACTAAATAAATGACTACCATGACTAAATAAATGACCAGTTAACAATAATCAATGACTAAATTAATGACTAAATATATGACTAAATAAATCACTACCATGACTAAATCAATGACCAAATCATAACCAAATCAATGACTAAATAAATGACTAAAATAGTTTAGTCATAAATTTAGTGGTGTTATAAATGACCAGCAATAAACTACTAATGGTCATGTGACCAAAATTAGTCATTTATATGCAATTTTTAGTAGTTTATTTAGTCATATATTGTTGTTTGTGTACTAGTGTTTTATTTGAGGTTAAAACATGGGAAAGTTACTATGTAGAACAATGGGCATGTTACACATGGTATCAAAGCTACCGAATTCAACTCTAGAACCTATGTGCTCACTATGTTTTCCCTTCCAACATTATGAGTCTAATGTTCAAAAAATTCTTATGCCAGGATGGTGCATATCAGGTTAACTAGAAGAAAGTTAGTGATAAGAAATGAGCACTAACTACGGGCCAAGAAGGAAAAAGAAGCCCTCATTCGTACCATTCAGGGAACCAATTATGATAACACCTTTTGGCTAAGTGATACCAAGACAATCGGTCACACTCTATCATGGATTAATCAAGAGAAAAGAAGGATGAGACATGAAGCCAATTACAACAATTTTCCATCTGTCTCTCTGACTAGATCAGACTCATTATCACTTTCTAGGGATATGCCCTCAAAATGTAGTATTAGTCCAATGTTGATATTTAGGAACCCCCGTGTAGTACCCATGTTATTATTATAGCTTCTAGTGGTGAATTTGATGGATATGTACCTCAAAACTATGTATCATAAGATAAGTCTGAGGGTTACTATCCTTTTTGGGATAAAGATGAGCAAAAGTCTGAGGGGTACACCCCATTGAGCTATGTATCTGAGAGTGAATCCAATGGATACTCTCCTCTTAACTATTTAAATAGTCATTCTATGTAAAAGGAAGGATGTTGAAATCCTTATGAATAAATGAACGAATATGTTTTTATCAAAATTTGGGTATGAAACCCTCAATGAAATTTTATATGTGATTATTTGCTCTTTTGAAATGTTTTCCAATGCATTTAGTAAACCATGATAGGATTTAATTAAATATGAATTTGCAGGTATAAAATTACTTAAAATAATGGTTAGGACAAGAACCAGTCCTGGAGGGAGTCAAGAAGTTGGACAAGGTCCAAATAATGCCAAAGCCAAGTTGGATCAACTTCTGGAAATCATGGATGAAACTAATGCAAGGATAGGAAACCTTGAGCAAGAAGTGAGGGGAAAGGAAAGAGTGGAAGAAGAATTCCCACACAACTAAGAAGATGAAGAAGTTCCCAGCAATGAGGAAGAAGCGGAAGATACTAGAAACCACACTAAATCTAAGGATCAAGAAAGTGATGAAACTCAATCATATTCTGAGGGAACCAAGAGGAAGCATTTGGCAACTGAATTATCTAGGGATATGAGAAATATTACCCCTCTTAAATACAAAGGAAGTACCAGTGAAGAAAGGCTTAGTTAATACAAATGGAGAAGTACTTTGAAATAAGGAACTATTCTAAAGTCACTAAAGCTATGTGGGGAGCTTTCTAGTTAGCAAGAGAAGCTTCTAATTGGTGGAAGAACAAGAAAATGGAACTTGGAATCAATTCCTTAGAACTGACTTGGAATGAGTTTGTTGAGATTTTTCAAAAGAGGTGGTTACCCCAACTCTTTTTTGATCAAAATCTCATAGATTTATAGAATTTTAAGCAAGAAGATATGTTAATGAATGAATATTGGGAGAAGTTCACTCATCTCTTGAGATATATAACAATGTACCAAAAATATAAGTGATTTCGTTTTAGGAAGTTCATTATGGGTCTGCATGGTTGAATAGGTGGAGAAGTGGATGTACATGGTCTGACCACTATGGACCTAATATATGAGAAAGCAATCAAATAAGAGTAGAAGCTCAAAGCCATCTCGAATTACCAAGAGAAGAATCAAAAGAGTCTGGAGGGTCTCAATTCAACCAAGCTCCAGAGAAGTTTAATGAAGGGTAGGAATTTTAGAGGAAAGGGGACAAAGGTCCCACAATAATTAGAATGAGCCAAGGAAGGATCGTTGAGGAAACAAATTCAATAATTACAATAGTGGTAACTATAGTAAAGCTGGAGGAAATTGGTAATTCTGAAAGGCCAGTAAAAATGAGAGGACCAGTAAAAGGATACTTTACATGTGGTGGGGATCATTTTTCTAATCAATGTCCCAACAAACCATCAAGTTCGCAACCACATGGTAATTCACTTCCTCCTCAACAGGTTGCATTTCAACAAAAGATCCATGCATCAATGGACAATCGACAAGCTGAATACCAGATCACCCTGATGGAAACTCCAGGTGCTTTGTTTCATTTACCTATTTCCATAGTTATTGATATTGGAGCCACAATTTTTTTTGTTTCACCTAGAGTAGCTAATTAGATTTCTAGGAAGGCTCATTTAATGGAAAAATATTGGGTTGTAGAATATGCAAACTAGTTAAGAGCAATGATGAACCAATGTTTATTCGAGGCAAGGGTTGATCTTCCAAGTTTCTCGACAAAAGTAAACTTGTATGTATCACCCTTAGGTTCTTATGATGTCATCTTAGGTACAAATTGGCTATGGAAGCATAAAGCTAAAGTGGATTTCCATGCTAAAATTGTAGAATACCTAAATGATCTAGGTAATCCAGTGTCTTTTCAAGGAACACCTAGAGAAGTGAAACTGTGATAGATTTTGGATGTGCAAATGCATAGGGTGAAAAATAAATGATGTCAACTCTTTGTAGTCAAAATGGATAAACTAGAGGAATTCAAGGAAGTCACTCCTCAAGATAATGTCATGTACCATGAATCACAATTTTCTCAGGAGGTTGAAGAAGGAGAAGTGGTGGAATCTAGAGAAACGGATATGGAGAAATATCTCATCTTATAGAAATTTGTGGTTGACTTTCCAGATGAACTACTTGGATTGCCTCCCAAGAGAGTATTTGATTTCTCCATTGACCTAGTACTAGGGTCAGAACCTGTATCCAAAGTACCCTATAGGATGACTACAACAAAATTAATGGAGCTTAATGCATAGTTGGAAGAATTGTTGTCTAAGGGATTGATAAGACCCAGTGTTTCGCCATGGGGAGCACCAGTGATCTTCGTAAAAGAAGAAGGATGGTAAATTGCACTTATGTATAGATTATTGAATGCTTAACAAAGCTAAAATAAATAATAAGTACCCATTTCCATGTATTGATGATCTTTTCAATAAAATGCGAGGAGCGGCAGTGTTTTTAAAGATTGATATGTGATCCAATTATCATCAACTAAAAATCAAAGATGAGGATAGTTTCAAAACTATTTTTAGGACAAGATACAAACATTACGAGTTCACAATCCTACCCTTTGGACTTATGAATGCACTTGCAACATTCATGAACCTAATGAACAACATATTTAGAGACTGCTTGGATAGGTTTGTATTAGTATCCCTAGATGATATCCTAATCTATTACAAGAATGAAGAGGAGCATTGTACACATTTAGATATAGTTCTCTAATGGTTAAGACAGCACAAGTTATATGGAAAACTCTCTAAGTGTACATTCTTTTAGAAGGAAGTGTAGTACCTGGGTCACGTAATTTTGAAGAAAGGGATTGCAGTTGATCCAACTAAGATAAAGGCGGTACTTCAGTGGTCAATGCCCAAAAGTGTACCAGAGGTTAGAAGTGTTATGGGTTTGACTAGTTACTATAGGAAGTTTGTGGCAAACTTTTCTAGAATAGCTTTTCCTATTACTTCATTACAAAGGAAGGGTAAGAAGTTTGAGTGGTCAGAAAAGTGTAAAGCATCTTTTGACCTGCTCAAGAAGAAGTTGACTACAACACTGATATTGAAGGTACCTGATATAAAATGCAACTTTATTGTCATAATGGATGCATCAAGTGAAGGATTAGGAGTTTTTATGTAAGAAGGGAAAGTAATTGCTTATGAATCAAGAAAGTTGAAGCCCTATGAACAAAATTATGTATCACATGATTTAGAGTTAGTGATAGTTGTTCATGCATTGCAGATGTGGAGACACTATCTAAAGGGAAAACCTTTTGAATTGAAGATCGATCACCACGATTTGAAGTATTTATTTACCCAACCCAATCTAAATGCATGACAAAGAAGGTGGTTGGAGCTAATAGCGGAGTATTACTTCAACATCATCTACATCAAGGGAAAAGAGAATCAAGTTGTCAATGCCCTAAGTTGAAGAAGGCACATCACCTCTATGGTAACAATTCAAACTGACTTTAAGGAACAAGTGTTGCAAGAATTCATAGGTGACAAATCCTATGAGCAAGTTAAGAAAGCACTCATGGATAATCCAGAAGATTCAAGATATGAAGGTTTTCACTTTGAACCAAATCGATTATTAAGGTTTAAAGGGAGAGTATATGTACCTAATTCAGAGGAGTTAAGGAACCTAGTGTGAAAAGAAGTTCATAATGCACCATACTTGGACATCTTGGTGTGACGAAGATCTTGGCAGATGTGAAGCCATTATATTTTTGGAAGGGTATGAAGGGGGATGCTGCAAGATTTGTTGCAAAATGCTTAGAGTGTCAAAGAGTAAAAGCAAAACATCATCACCCTTTGGGTCTTTTGTATCCACATGATATAATCAAAAGTAAGTGGCAAGTCATTAGCATGGAATTTGTGCAAGGTCTACCTATGTCAAGGAATAAGCACAATGCCATTCTAGTGGTGGTGGATAAGTTAACCAAGGTGATACATTTTATTCCAAGGAATTTAACTGATGGAGCTTTTGTCATAGCTCAAAAATTTATTCAAGAGGTGTTTAGATTGCATGGGATTCTTGAGAAGATCATTTTAGATAGGGATGCTTGTGTGACATCTAGGTTTTGGAAAGCCTTGTTCTCCTCACTTGGAACTAAGTTGAATATAAGTTCAACTTATCATCCAAAAATTGATGGACAAACAGAAAGAGTAAACCAAGTGCTTGAAGATCTATTAAGAATGTATTGCATGGATCAATAATACACATGAGAAGATTACCTACCATTATTTGAGTTTGCAACAACAATTCTTATCATTCTGCAATCAAGATGGCTCCATTCGAAGCATTATATGGCAAAAAATGTTGAACTCCTATAAACTAGGATAAGCTAGAGGATAGGATAACTCTTGGGCTAGAGATATTATTGGAAATGGAGGAGAAAGTAGGAATTATTAAGCAAAGGCTAGCAAAATCCAATGATAGGCAAAAAAGCTATGTAGATTCTAAGCGACTACCCAAAAATTTTGCAATAAGGGAAAAGGTGTTGTTAAGAGTGAAACCTCATAAGAGTTCCATCAAGTTTGGAAAGTCATCCAAACTAGCTTTGTGCTACGTAGGTCCTTTTGGGGTTCTAGAGGAAATAAACCTAGTTGCTTATTGAATTGCGTTGCCACCAACTCTTGCCAGGATGCATAATGTATTTCACGTCCCATACCAGGGGATAACCATGTTATTGATTGGAATGCTTTATAGGTACATGACCCAGGGGTGGTAACAATCAAACCTCTCAAAGTGCTCAGAACACATAAGCTTCGCTTGTGTAACAAAGAGGTTCTACAATGCAAAGTCCGATGGGACCAGTATGTAGAAGATTCTACTATTGGGAATAGGATGCCATTTAATTGCAATCCTAAACATTATTTCATGTATCTCCTAAGTCCTTGGAAAGTATTCCCAAACACTAGGATTAGAAAGAGATTAAATTCAAATGAAATGAACATGTAAATTGACAATTGTAATTATTTCTAAATGATAGGAACATGTGGGGACGCCCAAGAAGATCTACTACAAAATAGGAGCACATGGGGCACCCACATGGAAGGTGGAACTCACCTTTAGTTAAGTTAACTATTTTGAGAAAGATAACACTTTAGTCATGCATGTAAATATCCTAGAAGATAGGGATTGATGTTTACATGCATGGAGTTTAGTTCAGTACCAGTATCAATTCAATTTAGTTTAGTTCATTTTGGTTCGGTTCGGTTTAGTTCATTTCAGTTATGGTTCAATTATCTTCATTTGCTTGTAGTTAGTTTTAGTTGAATGCTAGTTGACTTTAGTTGACTTGGAATGCATGACTAATGACTTGAGTTGCATGACAAATAACAAGTGATACTTTTAGTTAATAGGGGATGAGCAATCATGCATGATATTTGCATGAATGGTGGAGAGATATGTTTCAGTTAATAGAGATTGACTTGGACCCACCTTGGGCGCCCAAGTTGGCATCTTGGAGTTAATACTTTTGCATGGTAAGATATTTTATAAGGCTGAGTTAAGTGGGCCCATTCTTAGGTGCCAACTTTGAGGAGAAGCTTACAAGATATCTTCGTAATCAACGTTGAGTTAGGACTTCAAATTTGGATGCCCAAATTGATGATGGACTTGGTTTGACATTGTTTTTGACAGAAGAACTCTACTTGCAAAGAATAGGTGTAGGTTTTTTTGAGATAATCTTTGTGCTTTGTAATTGTAAACTCTTTGGAGTTTACAAGGCTCATTATTGTCTATAAATTGCAGCAAGTTGAAGAGAGTTTTATCATATTTTATTGCAAGTTGTGAAGAAGAATTGTTGAATCTCAAGCAAGGATTGCTAAAGAATTATTGTAATCTTGTTCTAAGGTTAAATAATACAAGCACTATTGATTCTGGTGGTGGAGTTTTTTCCCGAAAGGGTTTCTCCACGGTATATGTTCTCTCACTCTTCTATCTTCTGGTCTTATTCTTCTACAATCTTCTATCTATTTCTACAAATGGTAAAATGAATCTAAACAGATAATCATCCACAAAGAATTTGTAAAAAAGAATACTTAATTAGATCTACAATATAATAGTTTTACAAGTTTTAAAGCTATATAATTACCTCCATTTTCAACATTTGGTATTAGAGCTAATGGTTGGGTAGAGTTTGGAACACCTTTCTCTTAAAAGTTTGAAGGTTTTTTGGTTGTAGTGGAAGCTTTTAATATTGTGTTATTGCTGATTTTGTAAAAGAAGTGGGTTACAATGAGTTCTAATTCTCATTTAGATATTGAAAGATTCAATGGATCTAGTTATGAGACATGGAAACTAAAAATGGAGGATCTCCTTGAAGAAAGAGATTACGGTTAGCTATTGGTAATGGACAAAGTCACCTACAACGATGCCAGATGAGGATTGGGATAAGCTTGATAAGAAGGCAAGAGGGGCCATAAGATTATGTTTTTTTGATGTTATTCTCTTGAATGTTTCAAATGAAACTACTCCATATAAGTTGTGGAAGAGAATAAGTGATAGCTATCAAACCAAAAGTCTTAATAATAAGTTGTATTTGAAAAGACAGTTGTATTTTTTAAAGATGAAAGATGGTGATTCTGTTAAAAATCATTTGAATGCTTTTAATTTGATTCTAAGTCAGTTAGTATCTGTAGATATAAAGCTAGAAGATGAAGATAAATGCATTTTGTTACTTTGTCCTTTACTAGAATCTTGGGAAAATCTAATTGTTTCTATTAGTGGTAGTGGTGCAGATCCGAAGATGGACAATATAATTCCTACTCTCCTATCAGAGGAGATGAGGAAGTATAAAATAGAAATCTAAGATGCCTTGTTTGTAAAAGGTAGGCTTGAGAAAAAGGAACCTAAGGGAGACAAGGAAGGGAAGGGTAAGTTAGAAGGACAAAGTAAGGTAAAGTGTTGGAACTGTGGGAAACTAGGACATGTGAAGAAGGATTGTAAGAACAAGAAAAAGAGTTTTGATTCTTCTATAGAGGAATCCTTGGATGACGATAATCATGCATTGATCATTTCATGTAAAAATGTTAGTGATGACTCTTTGCTTGATGTTAAAGAGTGATCTTCATGAAGAGGATGGTAGTCACGATGCCATGTGTAGCTTGTACCACGGTTTCGTGGGAGTTGTTGGAAGTGACATGGATGCATCATTGGTAAGGTTATCTTCATGTGATTGGGGATATGTTTTTTCTTGGTTTAGAGTGGTTGCTATTATGTCATGGTTTACTCTTGATAAACATTTAGAGTTTGGCATGGTACTTGTTCTCTTGAGACTAGGATGTTTATGTGTGTTATGATGCATGTGATCTCCTTCAAGGAGATGGTTAGATCATGGATGTCATGTTTATGTTCCTAATTCATGATTGGAGCTTTGACATTGATCTTGTGTGGTTCTCTTATGTATTGGGTACATTAATCATTTGCTTGATTACTTCATGATAGTGCTATGTTGCATTTGGAGTTTGGCATGGATTGGTTGGTTACAAGTCCTCATGGATACTTGGAGAAATAGGTGAGGCTCGAGTTCTCTTATGGTTAGAGACATGTGTTGAGATGGTTAATCTTGATGAAATTTCAGCAGGAAGTTTGAGGAGCCTACACCTTGGTTGGACGTGAGTTCAATACACTCGATGGTTTCACATGCCTCCAAAGAGGCAGTTTGGTTACAAACTTGGGAAAGGTATTGGTTTTAATTGCGAGTAAGTTAAACTTGAATGTGATAGTTAGAGTGCTATTTGTTTAGCCAAAAATCCTATGTATCATTCTCGTACTAAGCATGTTGATGTTCAGTATCACTTTGTGTGAGAAATGGTTGAGAGTGGGAAGGTATTAATTGAGAAAGTTGAAACTTTGATTAATGTTGCAAATAATCTTACGAAACCAGTTCCTATAGATAAGTTCTCTTGGTGTTGAGTATTAATCATTTGCTTGGAGCTTCATGATTATGTAGGTTGCATTTAAAGTTAGCATGAATTGATTAGTTGGTGTAGGAATCCCATTGGCCTTGAGTCTTGTACTTGACTTATAAAAAAATGATTCCTTATTTAGAATAATTGTAATGTATATATTAATATAATATAGTGGCGTGCCCACTTTTGTCTAAAACAAAAAAAAAAACACTTCAATAATGCATGTAAATATCCTAGAAGTTAGGGATTAATGTTTACATTCATGGAGTTTAGTTTAGTTCAGTTTAGTTCAATATTAGTTCAATTCAATTCAATTCAATTTAGTTCAGTTCAGTTCAGTTCAGCTCAGTTCAATTTAGTTCAGTTATGGTTTAGTTATCTTTAGTTGCATGTAGTTAGTTTCAATTGAATTCTAGTTAACTTCAGTTGACTTGGAATGCATGACTAATGACGTGAGTTTCATGACAAATAATAGGTGATACTTTCAATTAATAGAGGATGATCAATCATGCATGATATTTGCATGAATGGTGGAGAGATGTTTCAATTAACAGAGATTGACTTGGACCCACCTTGGGCGCCGAAGTTGGCATCTTGGAGTTAACACTTTTTCATGATAAGGTATTTTTATAAGGCTGAGTTAAGTGGGACCATTCTTGGCTGCCAACTTTGAGGAGAAGCTTACAAGATATCTTCACAATCAACGATGAGTTAGGACTTCAGTTTTGGACGCCCAAATTGATGGACTTGGTTTGACATTGTTTTTCACATAGGAACTCTACTTGCAAAGAATAGGCGTAGGTTTTGTGAGATAAGCTTTGTGATTTGTAATTTTACAAGGCTCGTTATTGTCTATAAATTGCAACAAGTTGAAGAGAGTTTTATTAGATTTTATTGCAAGTTGTGAAGAAGAATTGTTGAAGGCAAAAGAAGTATTTCAAGCAAGGATTGATAAAGAATTATTGTAATCTTGTTCTAAGGTTAAATAATACAAGCACTATTGATTCTAGTGGTGGATTTTTTTCCTAAAAGGGTTTCTCCATGGTATATGTTGTGTCACTTCTATCTTCTGGTCTTATTCTTCTACAATCTTCTGCCTATTTCTGCAAATGGTAAAATGAATCTAAATAGATAATCATCCACAAAGAAATTGTAACAAAGAATACTTAATTAGATCTACAGTATAATAGTTTTACAAGTTTTAAAGCGACATAATTACCTCCATTTTCAACATCTGCCACTTGGAAAGACTATGTTGAGATTAAGAAAGTTTCCTCATGTATTACATGCTTTTGAGAGTTCTTGAAAAATAATTATGATATGTTTATGCTAATAGTTTACGTCTATGTCATCTACTTAAATTCATCGGGGACAATGATTCACAAGAGAGGGGGATATGTTACACCTCGTTGTGCTACTGCTTATTTACCTTTACCTAGTTGGGTGAAAATGCTTTAAATGAGTGTATTTAAATGTTTTATGTATTTTGGAAATATGAAGAATAAATGTTGATTCAATTTGATGTTATTAAATGATTTTGATTGTGAAATATTTGATGCAAATGAATGTATTATTTTCAATTGACTACTATTGCAATGTACTAGGTTGGATGTAGGAATTGAATCAAGCCTCTTGAAGAGAGGGTAAGCATCACTCAGGGAAAAAAACTTGGTCTGGTAACCTTTGACAAAGACCTAAACTGAGCTTTCACACACACACTTCTAGTTTGGTCAAGTCAAGATAATAGTTGGGAAATAGTAAGTTACCTTTAGTCTTGCTTGTGGTTTTATTTATGAACATTCTTATTTAGGGGTTTACAATGTTGAGTCTCTTTATGATGTGTGAGTTCTTAATGTGTTTCTATTTAATCGATCTAGGATATACATACATAAAAAGTGTATATGTATATATGTATGTGTCAACGATAAACTCATACACATGAGTAATTATGTGCATTCAAGTATATGCAAATAGATGTATCTACTCATGCTCATGGATAGATTATCCATATGCATGGGAATATTGATTGGAGAAGGTGTGTGTGTGTGTATATTCCATGTATATATGTCAATTGATATGATTATGTTTATACATGTTTAAATATCAAAGTGTGATATATATAGTATACGAGTATATATACATATATATATATATATATATTAACATATGTGTATGTATATGTGATGCAACGAAGTTTACCTATCCTAAATGATGCAAAGGAGAAAACAACATTACACAACCTCAAGATTAGCCTAGTTGAACTCAAAAAAAGAAAAGATAAAACATGAGATTATACCTTTGTTCAAGTTGATGCTTTGGTTGGCCCTTTGATTGTTGATAATGTGTGCTCCTTGATGGTGGATGATCTAAAATGACATACAAAATAATGGGGATTTGATGGAGATTCAAATGAGAGACATGGGTATTTTGATGGATGAACAAAATGGATGCAATGAAAGCTTGAAAATTCAATAATGGAGGATGCATGCAAGTGATTGAAGTTTTTTGAGAGATAAAGTTGGAGAACTTGAAAATGTGATTGTACGTTGAATGCATAATCTTAGAATGAAAGAGAAATCTTCTATATTTAGGGGAGAATTCTCTAGAGAATTGAATGGTTGAGATTTTGCCAACATGGACAAGATGAAGGGTTGTGGTGAGTTGAGGACTCCCAAGCCCTCACATCTTTCCATGTGGAGAATGAAGTGTCACGAGGACAAATGAGGTGGAGAGAGTATAAGTGAGGTGGTGGTACTTGCAATTACCTTGGGATGAGGGTGATGATGACAAGTGAGAGGACCATGGGAATGAGAGAAGTTGTTGGGATAATAAATGTGAATTTTAAATTCACATGATTGGGAGTATCTTGTGGATAAGACAAGGTTCCCAAAAAGTAGGACTTTGAACCATGTAAGTGATGTGACTTTTCAATGATCGCATGGGGAAGAGGAGAGTCCTTGGAGGAATAAAAGTGAATTTTAAATTCACATGTGAATAATAAAATAAATTTAATATTCCTTGGGAGATGAAAGAGTTGACTAAGATGTTGATTGGACTAGCTAATCAATGATTAGAAGATAGTTCGTGGCTAATGAAGATTAGGAGCCAACTTGCAAAAGTTGGAGGATGTGACACATCCTAATCAAGGATTAGGCATGTGCACATCCCTAATGATGGGATTAGGAGGTTGATTAAAATTAAGAAAAAGTAATGGAGGATGTGACATGTGAGGAATTAAATAAATATATTATTTATTTAATTCTTTGAGGAAAAGGGGATAGAGGGTAAGGTATTTAATAATTTAACTAGATACCTTAGGGATTTAGAGGACTTTAGGGGTATTAATTAAATAATAGTAATATTACTTAATAAATGCAAATAAGTGGATATTTAGACGAAAAGGGATAAATTTGGACAAATGTAAGTGTCCAAATTTAGGTGTCTATAGTATCAATGTAATGGAAACGTCCATATAAGTATATTAATATATATATATGTACATATACACATGTACATTATTATATAAAAAATATAAAAATACATATGAGTATTCGTATAATGAATAATACAAATATATTAACTTGTAAATTATATATATATATATACACACATATATGTTGAAACATAAAAATAGTAGGGTTCATCAAGATGATGAACCTCTAATTTCTTCTATTAAACATTCAATTATGAGAGCCAAAATGCCAAAATGCCAATAAAAACTAACCCTAATTGTTATGGTAACTATGAGGGAAGTTTTTAGAGCTCAAAGAGATGTGTATCTTATTGCAAGAAAGCTATTTTTAGGGCACCAAGGACTCATTCGCCTTTAGTGGTGAATGGGTCCCTGTTAGGGTTCTTGAAATTGAGATCTGGGCTATTTTCCTTGATGTCTGCACTCTCAAATCCCCGGTTGTCAGCTCCTAAAAACTTGTAACAAATTTTGTAGCTTTGATTATGTGTTCTTGCACTATGAAGGTTAACTTTGTAACTTGACAACTTTGAGAATTTTGCTTCAAATCTTGTTCTCCAATTGATCTTCAACCTGTAAATCTGCAAACACACATTTAAGGGAAGAAAAACTTGTTGATTGTTAGTGAATAGGGGTTTTCCTAAGTCAAACCCCTTGTAGGTAATTAAACCAAATGATAAAATAATGAAATTGAGGCATGAACATGAAATGATGGAATATTGATACCTTGGAAGTTATCTTGGAGTATAAATCCGCAAACTAACATGTAGTGGCCATGAAGAATGTAAATATTAGATGTGAAACAATGCTTGCAATGTAGATCTTCAATGCTACATCCACAATCTTAACTTAACAACACATGCTTGAATGCATTATGCCTTTGTCATGATGAAATGATCTTGAATTGTTGCAACAGACTCTTGATAATCTGCCTTAGAATGCCTTTGAAATGCTCTTGTAGACTCTTGTGAACTTCAATTTGCTATAATGCATGAATGCTCAAAGTTGCTAGGTCACTTAGGATGAAACTACGTGAATTAACCCCATATTTATAATAAATCTAGAGATTAACCTTGAAATTCAAATAATTCAAGCTGACACCAGATTTGGAAATAAAAATTATTAAAATCTTGCCAAAATTAAATTCAAAAAGGGGGGTCCTACTTAAGGAGGACCCATTCGCCACTAGGGCGAATGGGTCCTATCTCAAGTTTCTAGGACCTTGCTTCAGGAGGGTGAAAGAACATCAAAAAACCATGTCAAATATGCAAAGAAAAGGGGGTCCTATGTGGAGAGGGCCCATTCACCACTAAAGGTGAATGGGTCCTAGCACCAATTTCTAGGACCTTGATTTTGCCAAATTAAATGTTATGCCATATGATTATCGGGTGTTGGGATATATCCTTAGAGGGTGTCATAAAGAGGGATTGAATTTGAATTAAAGGGGCTAATTTACTCTAGTTAATCACAATTAATTAAGAAGTCCCCATATAAGTGTGAAAGTGTGTTACAACACCTAAAATAAGGTACAAAATAGGTGCATTTTATTAAAAAGGGGGCCTAAGATTAACATGAATGTGTACAACACATTACAACATTAAGCCTAGGCAAAAAGTAGGTTAATTCAATGACAATTATTCCAAATTAGGCAAGGGATGCTTTTTCCATTACTACATATATATCTATCTATCTATATATATATATATATGTATGTGTATATATATATATGTATGTATATATATATATATGTATGTATATATATATACATGTTACTTCGTGATGTGTATATATATAGTAATGATTTCTATAGCATTGAATTATCAATATAACACAACATTTTAAACATAGCAAAAGCTAAGTATTGCCCACAACAATAGATATGTGAATAGCGTATTAAACAACACATAAACATTGGTAATATTAGAAGCATTTAAAGTGTCGAGTTTAATGAAATATGGTAGCGCTAAAGTTAAGCACGTGGTTTCTTTTGCCAACCAATGTGTAAATAAGCTGCCAAAGACTTTGTCAAAAGCTAAACAACAATAAATGCAGATGTATAGGAAGTAAGTTCACCAAGTCAAACAACAAACAACAACCCGTGTTATATGGTGTGAATGACATAATGTGGTGCCAACTAAGAATGATATGAATCGACTAGAAGTTTATTTTTCAATATGAAATTTTTAGATTGTGAAACATTTTGAAATATGTGGAAGTGGTCATGTATGCAACTGCCTAAGTAAGTCGACCTGTAGAAGGTAATTACCTTGCATTTTTTATTATCATTCTTGCTATCCAATTTGAGTATCAACTCATTCACTGTGGTTGTGTATGTGTTTATTGTGCATCAATTTTAGCTGGCACCTTTTCTTTACCTTGCTGAGTCGAATCATTTGAGCTAAGAAGTTTCATTCTTGATACCCTATTTCTAGCCTTTAGTTGTTGATCTTTGTGCATAAATAGAGGTATCTACCTCATTTGAACACATATATTGTATTCTTGCTATGATTTTCTAAGTTATTATATTATGATTTCTTGAGTTGTGAGAGAGTTTTTGAGAGAATTGAGAGAGGATTTTGAGAGGGATTCATTGAAAAAGTGGGAGAAAGTTATTTGGGAGTGCTTACTATTTTGGGAAGGTTGTGTTGGGAAACCAAATCAATCAATTGGAGCATTGCATAATCAGGCATGCCGATTCCTACTCTTTTATACTTTGTTTTATGTATTTGAAAATATTGTGTGACATTATTTGTTTTGTTTGGGAAGTTAGTTCTATTGTTTATTAGGGGAAGATTATTCTATTCTTTTGTGAAAGTGAAAGGAAGCTTGTTGTACTTAGTATAACGATATATATTGCTTGAAGTGTTTGTACATATTCCATATCAAGGAATGGGCTAATATATACTGGGAATTGAATACTATATTAGGGATATAGCTTACATAACTAATGTTTAAACTATTTGAGTCTTAGAGTTACTATGATTTACTTAGTAGATGTGTTTAGTTATACATAAAGGTAATAGTTTATTATTGGGGTTAGGATAATCCAATGAAGGGGATAGCCTATACATAGGTTATGAATGGTCAAATACAAATTGAGCTAGGAAGGTGGGTGAGTGTGTGATGACCACTCCATAATTTATGGTGATGAATACTTTGGCTAAAGTAGTGTAAATTACCACAATTTACACTGTTAGTTCATTGTGTTCCAAATTTAAATACTAGATAGGAATTTTCGTATGTGTAGGTTGTAGCCATTGTATGATAGATCTAGAAACACTTAGGACACACCACGAAGCTCAAAAAAGGTCATGATATTATGAGGTTACCAAACCAATCTCTTTGTCGATGGGTAGGGCCATCTATCAATTTGATAGATGTGTGGGGGACCACAGTTAGTCCAAGGTTGGCGAAAAATCACTTGAGTGATGCTTCTCCTCATTAGTTGGCAACCAAGATTTTAAGAGGGATAACTTGGACCATTTGTACATCTTTTTCCAATAAGCTCAATGGAGCCTTGTATGTGTATTTTGTATCCATGTCTATGGAAAGATTGTAAAAGAGTAATGTTATCATAAATTATTTACTATGTTATCAATATATTGGAAAGTTGTAACACTTTGATATAATGCAATGGAGAAAGTTTGGATAGATGTTTATTTCAAATGTGCATGTTATCTTTTATATGAAAGGAAATTTTTTATTGCTCATAATGGTTAGATGCTTGAAACTTTTATTTGAGGTTAAAACATAGGAAAGTTACTATGTAGAACAATGGGCATGTTACACTCATGTAGTCAAAAATTGAGATTTAAGGATGCATGCTCTAGTAGGGGACATCTCGACCAATTGTACTCTTGATCTATTCAACTCTTGTAAGCCATGTAAGCTCTTGTAAGCTATGTTTGTAATTATGATCATGCATATATTGGTAAATTGTATTGGAAAGATGAATTTATTACATAGGATTATCTAATGTTATTTTATTCGTGCAGTGAAATTTGGAATGGGTTTACTTCAAATATGCAATATGTTATTGAAATGGAAAGTTTTATTTCTATGTATCAGTGAGCTTGAACTTTATATATTTATGGGGTAAAACTTAGGTGAAATCAATAGGGTAAACATGGGGTTTGTTACAACTACTACTAATATAAAATCGTGACTCTTTTATGCATGTTGTAGACTTGTGACATAAAATAATGCCAGCTATGTCCCATTCTAATTAGGAACTGATAAAGATTGTAACTAACATTTCTTGACCTTAAATTTTTGACAAACTAAATAGTATTGCATATAGGTTTGTGTATTTTGTCCTTTTTAGGCTAAAAATACTGGTTCTTGATCGAAAGATACATATTATGCAAACCAAGATGACATGATGTGTAGAAATCAAGATGGATCAATGTGTTTATATCTAGATATCTTTTAAAATATTTTGTTCAATATTAGGTAAATCTAGAATACACAATCTTCCTTTATAATACGTATGATCATTATTACTTAACATATATAATTCAAGTCTATCATTCAAATTATTACCTTTTTAATCCTTCATAAAGTATTTCAAATCAAGTAAGGTAATTTATCTTTGATTTCTTGTTCAAACTAACTTTATTTAAGAGAGTACGTTTACACATGACCTTTTCCTAATTAAAGCATATACAACCATATTCTCTTTTCTTTGAACATATAAGATATTAAAATCATATTCAATAAACAATTTTACCCATCTTACAATTTTGTTGCATATTTAACTGAGTTTGAGTAAACAAATGTTGTAAGCTATGATGAATATTTTTTAAAATTTATTATCCAATAAATTATGGACTACATAGTTTTCAATGTGCATAATAATTTCGTATATCCATAATATATCACTAATTTTCTTGTATTAGCACACAAGCTATACATGTACCATGAGTATGTATATCCACAAAAAAGGTTCGTTAAATTTAAGAATGAATATAATATGTGAAACCATTAGTAGTGATATAAGCTTATTAAAGATTTGTGTGAACTCATAATTCAATTCATAATGTTTATCTTTCTTCATCAAATTGGTCAAAGAAATAAAAATCTTACAATAATTTCTAACAAAGTAATGATAGAAACCATATACTCCTATGAAACTTTAATTTCACAAGCATGCTTAGGAATAGGTAATTCTTGAATTGTCATATTCTTAGCCAAATCAAGATAAATTTCCTTCTTTTATACAATGTGACCAAGGTAAGAAAGTTTTATTTTGAATAATGCACATTTACTAAGTTTATCATGGAATTTATGTTTGCGTATAATTTATAGCACTAGTCTTAGATGACATTCATGATTTTTTCCATTTTTCAAATAAACTAGGATATTCTCAAGAAAATTAATTAAAAACACATCTAGATATGTGAAGAGAAGAAAAGATTAAAGGTAAATAAAATGGAAGATAATACAATACACACACAATACCTTCACCTAAAACCCTTATTTATCCTTAGATAGAGCTTGAAATAGAGTGCACCCTAGCTCCACTTGATTTTCTCTTTGATGTGTTGATGGAGTAATGTGGTTGCTTATTCAACCTACAACATGCTAATAGGATTGATATGATGATAGATAAAATGGATAACATGAGGGTAAGATAATGGAAGATTGGTTGGGCTATGGAAAATCTAGATAGAATGCAACAACATAATCGTAGCATGAGAAGATATGCTGAAATAGGATGATATACCTCTCATTTATAGAATTTCCATGAGAGGAATCAAGGGCCAAGATGGATTGGTTATTGGATGGCTGGGATTGAATGAAGATTAGGGCTTGGATCAAAAGTTGTAGTCATGTGACAAGTGACACATGAGAGATAAGGGCTAGGTATAGGATTTGATTAGGGAAACATCCTTGTGTGAATGACTAGGATTTGGAGATGTAGTATGAAATGAATGGATGAGATGAAAAGTTAGTTTGACTTTTGGTGAGTTTCTAGATTCAATGAGTCTAGATAAGGTCTTAATCATGTGACTCTCAATAATTAATTAAATATTAATAAAATCATTTAATTAATTATTGGAGGGTGATGTGGAAGGATAAATTAATTAAATAATTAATAGATATTTATTTAATTAAAGTGGGGATAAAGGTGAAAGATAATTTTTTTGATGTGTAAGTATAGGTTTATATCAATATCTCAAAAAATTACATTGGTGGTCCCTTGGGCAACATATATTGCAGTTCAACACTGCATGCTCAAATACCATGACAACCTTATACATCTAAATTACCAAAATGATGACTAATACCAAAACACCCCCTTCATAGACCAGAACACCCCTATTTACCTAGATACACTTCCCCAATCACCTTTACATCAAAATGTCCATGCATGGACTATAGCCATTAACATTATAGACTTATACCCAAGTCGAAAGTAGAGAAACATATATATTTGAGGTAAAATTTAGCATATATTCACATACCCTTTACTTTCAAATGATGCCATTTTCCTACTTAAAGGCTCAAACCTCTTGTATCTAAGCAAAATCCTGCACTAGGTTCATATGGAGCATCTTTTTCAAAAATTCAACCCTAATAGCTACCTTCCTTTGTTGCTTTATCAATGCCATTCCCTTCATGTCCAAAATGAAGGGGTAGTATTTAACCACCTCCCCTTGTATCTCCAAAATCCCCAAATCTCGAGGGTGAGGAACACCCACTCCCAACATTGCAACAACCAAAAACTCCTCTAAATCTCCCAATAGATCCTCCTTAAACAACTTTCAAACCATCACCTTTGCCTCTGCCTTTGGCATGTTTAAATCCAAAAGCATCACCAAAAACTTGGAAGTAATGTTAGTGTCTACCCGATACCTTTCCTCATCCTCAATAAAACCTTCATCCAAGATCAACTTCATAGTAGCGATGGATAAAAAATCAACCTCTAGTAGAATTCATTTGAACTATTGATCAATTGCCAACCCAAGAAAGGCCATCTGACGCATATCACTAACAAGCCATATTAGCATACCCATACCACCATAGACAATGCCCTTTGTCGATATCTAGACAATGAACTTAGCGAGTTAAGCCATATGCAATGTCGTGGGAGAAGCTTGTAATTTAAACAAAATTTTCACAAGTTTGAAAGAGGTCGTTATGTCTGCACCTTGCAACACTTAATTAAGGCACATGTGAAATGACAATGTAAGAGTCATATTGTACTTCCTGACATTTCTAGCCAACTCGATTCTTAATTAACCAAGCATTTTATTGAGTGTCAAGGAATGATGATTGTGATAAAATCCCCAGATGACTCTCGGGTATTATTAAAGTACTTAACACTATTAAGCGGTATTAAATGATAGATTAGTAATGCACTCCAACATCTCATATGCAAGATAAACCATCATGTATTACCACCTCAGATATATATCCAACAATTAGATAAACACCACCAATCGATAATTAGGCTCCTTACTATTTCATAATTTGCAAAGATCGAACATCTATCCAAATTAGCCCCCATGGTGTTAGTATGTACTGCTATGTCAAAACATCAAATGTTAATCTTGTTTACACTGGCATGGAAATCTGTCAATGATGTGGATGGCCAACCTACAACAAATACCAACATGAAGCTATGATGCCTACATGGGCAACCTCCTAGTAGATGTTGTCTCTCAAGCCATAATCCTGTGTACTAAGAGTTTGTATAACATTCTTACTTATGAATATGCACCTTTCGAACGACCTGGCCGCATATTTGTGATTACTCAAGTTATATTATATCAAGTGAACTCAGAAAGATAATACCTCCACACCTTTCTTTTTTTGATTCCAACATCATAGATTCAACTCATTGTAATTGACCCAACATGAAGATCGACCTGCAGTGTAGAAGCTAGGTTAACATTACTTCAAAATTTGGCTTTCCACACCAATGATTGTGGAAAGCTAGCCAACCCGTCAACCAAATTGATAAAAGTTACTAGAGTGCCACATCATGTTTTTCTAAGGCAACACAAACTAACTTCCACCATACCCTGTGTTAGAATTGAACTGGGTTTCTATGCCCAATTACTTTTACCAAAATTCCATCAACACCTAAATTTTCCAAAACATCTACTTCCCTATTCCCTTCTCTATAGATATGATTGATCATAATGTCTTTAATACCTTCCATACACTACAATGCTACTTCCAAAATATCCTTAAGCCTCCAATTCTAAAGGTTAACAGTTCTTAAAGCATTTATCACCAGTGTTGAGTCCCCATCTATAACCACCTTTTCTAGTTTGAGCTCATGACAAAGATTGAGACCAAGCAGAAGAGCCTAGAATTGTGCTACATTGTTGGTTCCAATTGATAATGGTGTTGCTAGTTTGTAAATTATATTGTTATTCTAGTCCCTTATAATGCTCCCAAGCCATGATGGGCCCGGATTACCCGAGCATCCCCATCAAAGTTCAATTTATACCACCCTAGATTTGGTGCCTTCCATTTAACATTATTTTGAGCCTCTTGAGCCTTTTTTCCCCCTTCTCCAACAAAGGAAGGGACCTTTAACCTATGCCATGATTTCCTCATAGAGGCATCCCAATTAGTGAAGTTGCATTTTTCAAAATTTGTTCTTTTTCTCTATAATTCACCACTTCCACTATAGTAGCTTCCACCTTGTTTAATAGATAGACAATGGTTAACTCTTTCTCTTGAAAAAATTGTCTGTTTCTCTCTTTCCAAACTTCCCAGATTAGAGAAGATGGGTTGGCCATCCATAGATTGGAAAATAAAGCTGATTTGTATAACTCAGGCCATGACTGGAAAAGACTCAATATATCCCTCAAAAGAGCACTTTTCCAAGCCAACTTTGCACACAACCATTGCCAACATTCCTAGGTAAAAGGGAATTTAAGAAAAATATGGTTTATGAATTCTTCTTCCTATTTGCAGAGGACACAACTAGAGGGGCCATGAAAACCCATCTTCACAAATCTATCTGTTGTAAGTATCTTGTTTTGAATTACAGCCCATGCAAAGGCTTCAACCTTAGGCAAACATCCTTTGCTTCAACAAAGCTTAATTGTGATTTGTGAAGATGTTTCTTCTTGCTTGTCGATGATTCTATACCCATCCTTGGCATTATATGCCCCTATTTCAGCCTCATGCCACCTGAGAATGTCTTTGCAATCCCTTATGTAAACACTATGTTCAAACATAATGACTTCATATGCTTCAACCAATTCATTGTTGATGCCTAGCTCTCTCACATCCCTCCATCTCCATTGAGAGAGCTTGCTAGCTGTGGTTTCTTTAAGATAATCTCTCATATGATTGCCCAACCTTTGCTTTATCACTTCCCTTATACCTTCCAAGTCCCTACACCTTTCCAATGTAGGGTATCCCCCCTCAAGAATCTTCCCAAAAAAGAGTTGCCCTGCCATATTTTATATCCCAAGTTAAATAATCCATGACTGAGTCCCTGTTGCTTTTTAGAAAGTTCCAAATTCTTGAACTTGTTGGAAGAGATCTAGACTTGAATATGCTTAATTCCCCTTCATCTAAATATTTTTCTTTCATAATATTTAAACCCATTTTAAATCTTGATTTGCATATAACTTCCAGACAAGTTTTGCTCCCAAGGCTTTGTTTTGAAGAAGTAGGTTTTTCAATCCCACCCTATCTACACCTTTTGTCTTGCAATTTTTTCTCATTTAATAAGTGGGTATTTGTTCTTATCCCTTGTTCCTTACCAAAATAATTTTCTCATTTTTTGATTTATTTTTGTGCATGTATCACCCGGTAAGGGCAAACAAGACATCATAAATATAGGTAAAGCTGAGATAACAAATTTTAGTTTTTTTAATTCTACCTGCCTAAGACAACCATTTCCCTTCCAAGATGCCAACCTATCACTCACCTTTGCCACCAATGTTTCCCACAATTTTCCTGATTGCTACCTTTTGCTAAAGGAAGGCCCAAATATTTGCATGGTAGAGTCCCTTTTTTGAAGTTAAGAATTCTCATGATTTAATTTATAGTCCTTGAATTTGTGTAGAAGAAAAAAATTCAAATTTCTCCTTACCTCCTAACTAGAGGCAGTAGTGTATTCATCCAAGGTCCTTTTGAATTTTTTGGCTTCTAATACCTGCACAACCCCAAACAACATTATATCATCAACAAATTGTTGATGGGTTATTGTAGGCAATTCCCTAATGATTTGGATCCCAAACACTTTTCCCTCTAGCACTGCTTTGCCCAGAGATCTTCCCAATGCCTCTATCATTATTATGAACAAAAAAGGGGATAATAGATCACCCTATCTCAAGCCTCTCAAAGCACCAAAGAAGCCCTTTGGGAAACCATTGATGAGAATCAAAAACCTTGGACTAGTAACACAGTTGAAAATCCAATCTAACCATTTCTTATTGAACCCAAAAGCCTCCATTACTTTGAATAAGAACCTCCAATCAACCATATCATATGATTTTTTAATATCCAACTTTATCAACATATTTTTCTTTTTCAATTTTTGCATGGAGTGAATAGCCTCTTGTGCAATTATTACCCCATCTAAAATTGATCTCCCCATCACAAACCTAGTTTTCTCTTCACATATTATACCCAGAAGGATCTTTTTTAATCTATTTGTAGAAGCCTTCACCATTATTTTATATATGGTGTTGCAAAGGGATATTGGCTTGAATTCATCAAGAGCACTTGGTTTTTCTTTTTTCGGTATCAATGCTATAAAAGTATTGTTGATCTCTTTTAACACTTTACCCAAACACCTTGAATCTTCAATGGATTCAACTACTTCCCCACTAATGATATCCCAACATTTCTAAAAGAACAAGGCTTGAAATCCATCTGGGCTAGGGGCCTTGTATGGGTGTAGTTCGAACAAAGCTTCTTTAATTTTTGCCTCTATGAATCTATCCATAAACATCTCATTTTGGGCTTCTGAAACTAGCTTTGGAATATTAGCCACTATATTTTGTTGCTCTTGTGAACTTGAACCTTCTCAATTATTTAGTAGATTCTGAAAAAAGCCAACAATTTCATATATTATGTCTTTCATTTTCTCTAAAGTCCTATCATCTGAAGACTTGATGCTTGAGATTCTATTGGCTTCCCTCCTATCTCTTGTTGCATTATGAAAGTAGTTTGTATTATTAGCATCTTCACTTATTCAAAGCTCCTAGGACTTTTGTCTCCAAAAAACTCCTCCTTTGGCTAAGACATCCTCTAGCCTGTTGAGCAAATCCTTCTCCATCAAATATCTTGTTTCATCCATCCCATTAACTACCACTTCCTTATTTGAACACTGTAGACTTTCTTCAAGTTTCTTTTTCTCCACGAAGATGTTTTTAAAGCTTCTCTTATTCCAAATCTTCAGCTATTGTTTAACTAATTTCAACTTAGTGACCACATTAAATTTTTCTATTAATGAATGATGATTTGTGGGAATTTTTATTCAAAAATATTTTCCTCACGTATATACTGTGTAATGTTTTAATCCTTTGTGTTTTATAATTTCTATTTTATTTCATTTACTACTCTATTGTTTTCTTTTGTTTCCATTTCCTAATTAATTATTATCTTATATTGATCCTAATCCCTTGACAACATGTTGATATTACATTTATTTTTCAAGTATTCTTTTTCCTCTTCTAATAATTCTTTGTAGTGTGCAAAATTAGGTTCATTCCCCTAACCTTTTTATCTATTTACTTATATACATATTCCTAGACATTTAACCCTATCCCATCCATTTACACACACCTTTATACATTTGTCTTATCTATGTGCTTGTCACACTTATCCATGCACTTACCTCCATTTGGTTGTTTCCCTTCCAGACTTGACATATTCTATCATAGGACTAACTATCTAACCCCCTTTACCTTTCTACCTTGAGCCAACCAAAGACACTTTAGGTGTGATTTGTGTCGTGTGCTAGTATTTAAAGACATTTAACACAATTTATTCTAATCATCGTCCATCATCAAGTACAATATGAGAATCCACTAAGCATTTAATAGTGACACACTTTAAATTGGTATTAGAAGGAGAAGATTTTGCATTTTAGATGCTTGCCTACTATTTTCGATATTATTCAATTTCAAGGAGGGTTGATTGAGGTATAATACCCTTGTGTCTCGGTCATTCAAAAACTCCACTAAGGTATTTATTAATACCAACAATCCTCAATTTTGGAAAAAAAAAGAGAGTAGATAACAATATATTAGACCAAATTACAAAACATAATCTTAAATATTGCTAAAACAAATTTGAAACATCGATAAAATCATGATTGCAAGTTTATCCTAATCTCATAAACTTATTTTCTTATAAAATAAAGATTCAATACAAATTTCCAAACAATTAAACTAATACTCAAAACACAAAATTAAAAATCCTTGACATTACTATTCACTCTTCAATTGTCAAATTATATAAAATTCTCTTTATATTTACTTTCCTAACTTCCCATTTAATCATTCAAATTATCGATATCCAATCACCCAACTCATAAAATATACATCCAATTGTCGAACGTGTTCACCTAGGCTGATTTATGCTCAGTATACAACGGGCGGTAGAAACGCTATATTTAATTGCAAAGCTTTCACAACAAGATATTTTCAAAAATAAGCTGTAAAACATGACTGTATAGATTTGGAGGCCACAGTTATGGCGCTCGTGCGATTCCCTCCGGCAATTTCTTTACACTTAGCGGTTCGACCAAAATTTATTTCAAATTATAATTTCGACATTTCTGCATCTTTCCTTACTAATTTTAATGGAGTTCAATCCTGGCAGGTGAATTGTTTTAACAGAAAGTCAGAACTGAAGCAAACACTGGCCAGAGTTCGAATTGCAGCGCCCGTTGTGTGTCTTAATCTAAGAACGCCCTCATGGTCGTCTCTTCTTCCGCCCCGCTATATCTACAGTTCCGACATTGCAGATGTCGACCCCCTTCAGGTACAAAATTATACCTACTAAAAACGTTAACCATCCTTGCAAACAGGAAAACATTTTTACACTAAAAATTGGATATATTTCAGCCTTCAGGAAATATTGCTGCCAAATAGCAGCATATCTTGGTATTTTTTCAATAAATTTTAAGTTATAGTAGTTTTAGTTTCTGGGTAAGATTTCTCTGTTCCTTTGCAAGTTCGACTTCGAGATCAAGAAAGGGGAATTCATTTCGTCAACTTATTCATTTAGGATAGAACTTCTTTGCGAGTAGGTTTCTGAGCAATTGGATTTCAACCCTAACAGCTTTATTCTCAATTTCCTGAAAAAATGTAAGAAGAGGTAAATAGATAGATAGAGAGATTTCAATAACGTTATTGTGGCCAAAACGGTATTATTGGATCGCTAGAATACAAGGCATAGCTGAATAGCATTTCCCACATGACACCATAGTCTTTAAAGCTATTCCTATTTTCTTCGAAGAGTATTGAGATAAAAATAAGAAGGGCCCTTTCTTGAGACCCTTTTCTTAGGGAAGGCTTCCACACGTATGCAGTGGTCGCATGAAATATGAAGATTCTTGTAGTTGTTAACTATAGAATCTCTTGCTGGCCACCCACTACTGCTTGCCACTCATCCCGGGAGAGAGCATGAAGATTCTTGTAGTTGTTAACTATAGAATCTCTTGCTGGCCACCCACTACTGCTTGCCACTCATCCCGGGAGAGAGCTGGACCTTATATTAATGAGGAGAGAGGTACGGGTGGACAGCGCGGGAGGCCACGTCTTTCTCATCTCATGGAGGAGTGGAGAGCCTGTTCTCTTTCCCCGGTCATACTACTACATAATAATGATGAACTCCTCGATTACTATTGATAGGGGCCCGGGAACTAGGAGGGGGGTGGGCCGGGGTGGATGGGGAGAAGTCGATAGAAAAAGGAAGAATCTCCCAGTTCCTATTCAGAATAGATTTCACGGCGGGCAATATATATTAGGGGTCCCACTCCGGAATTCTTGGAACAAGAAATGCTGGAACTTTGCAGCAGCCAATTTTTTGAAAATATGATTTAGTGTGGGGCAGAGAAGTTTGCAGAAGCTGCTTGAGAGTTTTGGGAGAAGATTTACGCCAAATGACAGTTTGTACATGATATGGTTTTTTGGTTTTTTTTAATTCAATACTGACTTTTATATTTAAATCCTAAAAATATGTATTTGAATAGAAGACTCTGTTTCCTGTGGAACCATACAACTGCACAAATCTTCAAAAATTTCTCTGCAGTGCTTGCTGAGAAAACTGTGGACTGTCTGTCCCATGGGGCCACTAGGCTACTTTGTTTTTCTTCTGAGAAAAGTGAAGTCTGTATATATTGTTAGGAATATTACATCATTCATATGATGCATATAATAATTATTTATTAGGTTTGTTATAGTTTGTCAAATAAAATAGTATATGGTAGTATGAATGTTTGTTTGTATTGAATTATTAAATTTAATTTAAGGAAGTCGTTTAGAGAGTTTCCTGTAAAATAGGGTATAAGAATCCTATAAAAATGTAATGTATTTGATTGAGAGGGATAGAAGCCTAGTTTTCTCTGTATAAATTTTTATAGCTTCCATAATCTTTCTCATTTTTCTGATATGGTATCAAAGCAGGATGAAGAGAAATGTGCTGGAGGAAATTTTGCAGACTTCTATTAATCTCATATAGAATAATCAGATTTATTGAGCTTTACTTCTGAATTTTCTGTCAAATTTGAATATGATTTAGACTTTGTAGGTGCTATACTTGATGAGCGGTTAACAAG
>VDFB02130860.1:0-25608 GCA_007258455.2 Sequoia sempervirens
GATGGATTAGAGTTGAGGGTCCAACATATAGGGTAGAGGGTATATGGGTTGAGGGTTTAGGATTTAAGGGTTGAGGGTTGAATGTAGAGGGTTGAGGGTTAAAGGTGTACCGTAAAAAAATAAAAAAGATTCTCTCATCTCTCTTCCCTTTGCAATAACAAACTTTTCCTTTGAAATTTGCTTGCCTTCATCTTGTGATTCAACAATAAAAAATTTCCACATGTGAAAAATCTGCACCATTTTTACCCCCGTAGTTGAAAACAATTTTATTCTCCCTTGAAAGCCTCTTTTTACTCTTTTTACCTTGTTGCACCTATCCATTTATCATTCACTTTCTTGTGGAAAACTTCACATTTCACCCAACATCTCACGTGCATTTTACCACTGCCTCCATCCAGCAAAGAAAATTTATTTCATTGGTGAAAACTCGTTACTTGTCCATATGTTATATCAGTTGTAAAAATCTCTTTCACCCATAAGGTTTCACTTTAATAATTTTCCTAGCTAAAATTTTTTCTTCACATTTATTAGGAAAAGAAATAATCAAGCCCTTATACTTTACAAGGAACTTCATGGCGCCTTTTTCACTTTGCACATATATTTAAAATTTTGTACTTTAAATAATAAGGGATTGAAAAACTATAATTGGAAAACATAATTTTACCCATGCACAACACAAGAAGTTTTTATTTTACCATTAGAAAAGGCTCTCTTGCTTTTTTAAAATATTTCTTCAACTTTACCTTACTCACTATTTAAAGATTACCTATAAATAGTGAAAGCATTTGATTTTTTAAGTGGGCACCAAATTCATTTTTCCCCATGCTTCTTTCACCTCACATCACATATTTCAAACTTAAAACAATTTAAACAAGTGCCACGTAGTGGCCAATACTTGCCTTTGTAGTATTCTAATTAGAGATTTGTCGAGTTGGAATAAAAATAAAAGTAAGTTTAATTAATGTGAATAAAATTCAATATATATATATATTTAATTGTTGTATTTTAGTTTTGACTTTTGTATTTTGATTTTTGTTTGATTAATAGCATTGGTTTTTTTATATATTTTGGTTATGTAATGTAAATATCTTGTTTGATTTGTTTGATGTTAAATATTTGAAAATAAAATAAATTGGAATAAATGTTTATTGTTTATTCTTTTCAAAAAAAATAAAGTTGAATACATTTGAACATTTATATAGTAACCCATTAATTGAGAAAATGAAGTAGTTTATGCATTATTTGTACTAGACATAACTATGACTAATGAAATTGAAGTTGTGTTTGTTCTTTAGAATACATATTTGCTAATTATTAAATAATCAAATGATTTATTATTAAAAATAATTCTTAGATTGATTCTAGTTGATTTTGAATTTGATAGTGAAATCTTCATATTATAGTTGAAGTTAAATATACTACTAATATAATAAATATATTATATTCTAATTTAATATTAATTATTTATAAATTATATTATATAAACTAAGTAAATAGATAATATTGTAATATTAATATATTTTAAAATATTGTTATAATTATTAATATAGTGATTTACTATTATATTAATTATATTAATAGTAATAATATAATAATATTAATATTATAGCCTGTATTGGCATGGTGTGATGGTTTATAGGTGGAATTGTTGTTCTTGCCACCAAGGTTCAAACCCCATTGGGGTGTTATTGTTGGATGGTTGTATCCAGTTCATAGCTCTGGTCAAAAACGTTTACCCCATAATATAAGATATAAGTAGAAATAGTATATATAAATTATATATATATAACCAACATTAAGTTATATATTATCTTATATACTTATAGACCTACATTAGATTATATATTATCTTATATACCTATATATTATAGGAGGAACACATATATAATCAAATTATACCATAAAATATTAAAAATACAGATAAAGATATTAATTTAATGGAAATAATAATACAATTTTTTAATTTTTTAATTTTAATAGTGTGAATCCAAATATCTATAAAATAGTTAATTGATTTTTGTCAATTTTCTTTAATAAAAAAAATAACAATTACATACATAAAAATCATTCTTAAAAAGTCAAAATAAATCACATTTATTTATTTTAGAAAGATTTAATGAAATGATTTTATAAAGAAAAAAATGAAAAATAATTCCTTAAAAAAATGTTTAATTCGTTTTATCTCCCAATAACACACAAATTTTTTTAACCAATCATATGCACAAAAAATAATTTTTATAATTTATAAAGTTAAAGATTTTACAAATTGACTTTACAAAATTGAATTTTATTTTAATTTTTCTTTATATATTGTTTTTGATTGGTGGAAAACTAAATTATTAATAACTAGTTAACTTAAAAAATCCAAAGTCATTACAATAGCACTATGCCAATGGCAAGTACTAACTAGCGCTTGCACCCCAACAAGGTGCAATGGTTACGTCGATATGAGGGTATACTATGGTAGTGTATTCGAAGGGCGGAGAGGGGGAGATCGCGTGGGGAAAGTGTGATTTGGTTTTTGCAATAGCAATTGTTCGTAGCAAATTTCAACAGGCGATGGGATGCGGGTAGAGTTGAATATGAACACATCGTTTGAAGATGCATGATATGCCAAGTGGATGAACAAAATAATATATTATGTTAAATGGTAGAAGGGCTGCAACATTAAGGCTCAACTGGACCAAGTACAGTTGTTGGTAGTTCATGATATACAAACTTTGTGTTATGAAAAGTCAAAATACTGATGAGCAATTTTGTACTAAAACGTTTTTGAAAAAAATATAGTACAATTGTTTGTGGTTGACAGTGAGGGGCTATGATATATGCCATTTGTCTTCAGGGCCTGTAGAGCAAAAGAAATGGAATGGTTAGGTGCAAAAATTATCTGTTGACGTACACAATGATTGCTTCGTGTTCAATTTATCATAATACTATTAATGGGAACTATTTTTTTTCCAATAAAATAACAAAATTACCCAAAGAACATGAACATGTTGAAGTCGTTGATGACGTCGATGCCTTTGAGTAGAATGTATGCATGAGGCTTGATCTCTTGTTCTTGTAGATGATTTTGTCATGGGCTATAGCAAATGTCTGCAAAAGGGAATTTTTTAAAACATGAATTGATGATCTGACAATAAATAGGAGAGATGTGAGGGAGAAAGGGATAAGAGTTGTGTACCTTCACTTCTTAGAGATAGTTGCTGTAATCGGGCTTCCTCTTCTTTTCTCATAATTGTGTATGGGTGGTTATGCATTTTTGAGTATCTCTCAAAGGAGAACATTGGCTGAATACGAAGGTTGTTCAACGACTTCACTCTGGATATAGCTATAAATGTTAGTCCTTGTTGTTCTATCTTTCCAATGTCGATTGTTGCTCTGGCTAGCGTCAGGCCCTGGGATTTGTGTATGGTAATAGCCCATGCCATTGTGAGTGGAATTTTCCTATGGCTGTCCAATGATACAGGTATTATCGGTATACTTTTGGGGTCATTTTCATTCCATGGTGGCCCACTATAATTATCAATCTTTGCCACAACATAAAGTGGAACATCTGGTGGTCTGGAACCAAGGCTATAAACTATCTCAAAAAATTCACCTAGAGCTCCATTTACAAGTCATGCTTGTGTCCATATGTTGGTTGTCAGCATGATGCATTGCCCTCTACAAAGCAATACCTATTTTTCAAGTTGTTCATCAGTAGTTGCAGTACTTATTGCAATTGGACAATTTAACAATTTTAACATTCTTCTATTGTGAAGTCTAACTAAATCATTGGTAGAAAACAAGTACATTGAATTGTCGAACATTTCTTTGTCACTGGAGGTGAGATGCTTGTCTATGCGTGTCATTAAAATTTCCCAATCCTCCTGTGATGCTTCCGCATTGCATATTTTTGCAACAGTTGACAGAATTTTCTTTGTTCTGGAGTCTCACCTTGTTGACAAAACACTATTTCTAAGGCGGGAGCTGTGCAAGGTCATCAATCAGGATTATTGACACCCCACCAAAATAAAGATGTTGTCGATGCGGGAAGGCCTCATGTAGCCTCGCATCTATCTTCAATAGCAACTTTGGTCCTATGAAGCTCATCTCATCAATCAACATATATCTTATGTGTTTCATCTCTTCTTGAAATGTTATTAATGATTGTCCTTGTAGTGGGTACATTTCTTTGATAGGAATGTGAAGCATTGAGTGTATAGTCGATGCAAGTATATTGAATGCAGCAACCCCTATAGGAGCCAATGTGAGTAGTTGGCTTCATTGGTGCGGATTGTAACTATCAAGTGTTTTTCTTATGCGAGCAATCAAGTAGGATTTTCCTGTACCTGTTGTCCCTTGAACAATCATGTTCAATGGTTTATTTGAGTGATGTTTGCTATGGTTGATAATATGTGTGAGTGCTAGTTTTTGTTTGGATGATAATGTATAGTCTGGGACATCATACTTACTTGGAGCATGCCTTTCATGGCTACATGATTTTTCCATGTTTATGAATTGTGTGGCGATTTCATGAAGCTCCTGGGGCACTGCAAGTTGTTCCCATATGTAGCTGCTATCAAACTCGCGCCTGCCAAGTAGCTCAAGCTCATTTAGGCTGATGTTGTTTGAGGGGCCCATTTGAAAAAATAATTCCCATTCATTCATTTCTACTATGTCCCTTTTGTCCATCTCAATTTTGACGTCTGATTCTGCATTCGTGATGTTTTCCTCTGAGGGGGCGGTGCGAGCGACATGCCATACATCATATTTGGATGCATTCATTTGCTTCCAATTTGTAATTATTGTATCCTTAGTAATCCCTATGTCGATTTCCAAGCTTTGGAAGTGTTTGTACAGTAGTAGCTCCCTCCAACATAATTTTTCAAACTAGTCTGAGCCCTCATCTGGGATGGTGTAGAAATTTGGGAAAACATTGACAATCGTTTTGACCTTTCTTTCTTTCCATTTGCATCCCTTGTGACTCACAGAGTACGAGAAAGATCGTGCATATTCAAGTAGTGTTGTTGTCTCCAATTCTGGAGGTCGATTAATGTAGGAATGGAGGTAGCTAGGTTGTAGGTGGCTTTCATTTGGTCCTCTTGTTATTCGATGGAACATTTTCTGTCCAACATTCAAAGATGTAAAAGGTCGATTACAAACAATAAGTAGCAATTTCTGAAGCATATGGCATGTTTCTTGTGCTCCAATATCATGCTCTCCCACAATTTCTGCCATGAATTTTCGGTATGCTGTGAGCGCCGGGACATCTATTTTTTGGGTTGCAAATATTCTTGCTAGCATATCAGTACAAGTCTTAGATGCTCTCTCTGCTTTTGATACATATTTGGCAATGTATTTCAGAACAACTGCCCGTGAGATGACAGGCTGACAATCTATGTTGGCTCTCCATATTGAAATCATTTCTAGATTGTGTATGTTCAGCCTATCATCATTTCGTGCAGGTTCATATTGTTTTTTCCCACTGTTGTCACGTGATAGGGTAGATATAATTTTCTCTTTCCATGGAGCTTTGTATCGACACTCTAGTTTTTTCGCCTTCTTTCAAAAGAATGTCCCCTCTCTACATTTTGTGTGCCTTTGGACACAATTGATGATCTCTTCATAGTCATGAGAGGGGTCTGTAGCAAATATTCTTGTTGTGTCTAGTAAGCATGGATTGTCTAGTGGAGATTGGAAAATCGGGTTGTTTCTTGCTAATGCAGCATGGGGATTCCAAGCACTAACATATTTTTCAAAGAATGTTCTTGCCTATTCAACTGCTACACTGTCATCCCAATCAAGTTTATCCATGTCTGGTGCATCATGGAGCCAAAGGAATCCATGTACATGTGCAACGCCACGATGCTGCCACTCATACCTGTACTAGTAATCTTTTGCACTGAGGAGTTTCTCAATGACCTCTTCGCGAAACACTGTGAATCATTGATGCAAGTATAATGATGTGGTGTGGGGGTTATTGATTACATTTTCTAAGCATTGTTTATTCGTTTGCATTCCTACCACTATGCCATCTGAGATCAAACGTTGTAGGTCTGGCCACTTTGTGTCAGCTGCACTTAATGTGAAGAATACAGTGTGAGACCCTATTTGGTTGATCATATTTGTTAGTTCAACATGACACTTGCTCCAATATGGTCTTGTTCCCTGCATTGAAGATCCAAAGTGCACGAGCTCTTGAGCTAATTGTGTGTCAGGTAAGTTTTTCAAGTGTGCTCGGAGGTCCTCAATAGTGGTTGGCATGTTTTATTTTGCATTTTTTTAATGAAAATTGTGGCAAGCCCCTAGCTACGATGCCGCATCATAAGATTAAGCATGAAATATCGAAACCTTGGATGCCTTCCAAATCTATGGTCATGAAATCTCATCAAGTGGAGTGCATACTCATGCATGTGCACTTCCCTAATTCGTGGTTGCATTTGTAGTGCAACTCCATTTGGAAAGAGTGTCAGAAATGCCATATCAAGCAACCCCTCAGTATTGTATTCATTTATTGGATGAGTTTATTTCAGGCCAGTCGATAATGTTGTTTGTGTTGTCTGCAAGGTCCAGTGTTTTCTTAATAATTTCTAATTCACGACATCTGTTTGGAAGTCTAGCCATAAATGATGATGTGTTTACTGTGCTACTTTCAATATCATCCCCATCATAGTCAATTTCATTATTTGGAACCACCATGTCTTTGCTGGTTTCAAGGGTGTGTAGCATATTTGATATGTTTGTTCTTGCTTCAGGAAATTGCTCTAAGTGCTCAAAACTTATTGCAACATCGTGATAGTATGGGTCATATTTGACTTTGTATTGGAATGCATCTCTGATATGACTTCTACTTACATAACAATCGTAATAATGACCTTTTGTATGCAGTCTCTGAACTATGAGAAAGCCAAACTCTTGTATTCTTCATGGAAGAACTTTTGAAATGTATGTGATATCTTGTGGGAAGCTAATAGTGTGGCCACTATATTTATACTACCCTCCAAGAGCGTGGGTTACTTGTAATATTGGGCTGACTCTGGAAATGCGCATTTCCTCCACTTAGGTGAGTCTTTTCAAAAAAAATGGTTGCTCTCCTGGGTCCATGTTGTTGAGTGCAGAGAACCAATGGATTCCTCTCTCAGCGAAACATCTTTTACAAGTTGCATTAGTATCAGATGAATGGAGGAGCATGCCTGGGTAACATTCCTTGCATACAATGCTTGTTTTTCAGTTGGACAGTGCATCTATTCTTTGCCAAAAAAAATTCATTGCCATCATCAAGTTATCATTGTTGTTGCATGTTGTTATGTGTTCTTTGTATTGTTGTGTTTGCATATGTTGATATAGGAATGTTTGTTTTTGTAAAGATCCATTGCACTTTCCTACATTTATTTCCTCTCTATGATGAACATAGTAAGCTCAACTTTTCTCACAATCTCGTAGTCTTTGGGATTCTCTTTTTTGGGGGCTATTTTGACTTTCATGTGATCTTTTTTGTTGCCTTTGAGTAGCTATCTCTTCTCTATGGTGAGCATAGTAAGCCAGATTTCTTTCTCGGTGTTGTTGTCTTCTTACATGAGTTTTTTTTGCCATGCATACCATCCATAGTCATACTACACTTGTAAAGAGAACATGGCAACTATATTAGGCTATATAGTATGGCTAGGGCGATCCTATGAGGTGCACAACCAGCTCTGGTACAACATCGGGTTCAATGGAGGGAGAAGCCTTTACATTGCACATTTCTTGGATATCTTTTACCAAAAAACTACTCTCTTTAGTGTAATTTAGTTGTTCAACCTTGGCAATGGTGGATTTTAAGCATTGCTCGCCATTGTACATTTCAAGGTTACAACATAACGTGAATACGTACTGTGAATACATACTACTTGTTCAACACACTCCTAATCACCTCCTCCACATTTCTGTCAGTAGCTTGATCAAATTGTAGATTGTATAATTTGTCTGTAGGCATGCCCATGAGTTTTGTTGCCCCTTCGTTGAATGCAATCACCCATATTATATTTGTGTGGTCCTGTAACTTGACATGAAGTATATACCTATAGTCATAGTTAGTAAGTATTGCATTACACTTTCCCACTGTTGTCACGTGATAGGGTAGATATAATTTTCTCTTTCCATGGAGCTTTGTATCGACACTCTAGTTTTTTCGCCTTCTTTCAAAAGAATGTCCCCTCTCTACATTTTGTGTGCCTTTGGACACAATTGATGATCTCTTCATAGTCATGAGAGGGGTCTGTAGCAAATATTCTTGTTGTGTCTAGTAAGCATGGATTGTCTAGTGGAGATTGGAAAATCGGGTTGTTTCTTGCTAATGCAGCATGGGGATTCCAAGCACTAACATATTTTTCAAAGAATGTTCTTGCCTATTCAACTGCTACACTGTCATCCCAATCAAGTTTATCCATGTCTGGTGCATCATGGAGCCAAAGGAATCCATGTACATGTGCAACGCCACGATGCTGCCACTCATACCTGTACTAGTAATCTTTTGCACTGAGGAGTTTCTCAATGACCTCTTCGCGAAACACTGTGAATCATTGATGCAAGTATAATGATGTGGTGTGGGGGTTATTGATTACATTTTCTAAGCATTGTTTATTCGTTTGCATTCCTACCACTATGCCATCTGAGATCAAACGTTGTAGGTCTGGCCACTTTGTGTCAGCTGCACTTAATGTGAAGAATACAGTGTGAGACCCTATTTGGTTGATCATATTTGTTAGTTCAACATGACACTTGCTCCAATATGGTCTTGTTCCCTGCATTGAAGATCCAAAGTGCACGAGCTCTTGAGCTAATTGTGTGTCAGGTAAGTTTTTCAAGTGTGCTCGGAGGTCCTCAATAGTGGTTGGCATGTTTTATTTTGCATTTTTTTAATGAAAATTGTGGCAAGCCCCTAGCTACGATGCCGCATCATAAGATTAAGCATGAAATATCGAAACCTTGGATGCCTTCCAAATCTATGGTCATGAAATCTCATCAAGTGGAGTGCATACTCATGCATGTGCACTTCCCTAATTCGTGGTTGCATTTGTAGTGCAACTCCATTTGGAAAGAGTGTCAGAAATGCCATATCAAGCAACCCCTCAGTATTGTATTCATTTATTGGATGAGTTTATTTCAGGCCAGTCGATAATGTTGTTTGTGTTGTCTGCAAGGTCCAGTGTTTTCTTAATAATTTCTAATTCACGACATCTGTTTGGAAGTCTAGCCATAAATGATGATGTGTTTACTGTGCTACTTTCAATATCATCCCCATCATAGTCAATTTCATTATTTGGAACCACCATGTCTTTGCTGGTTTCAAGGGTGTGTAGCATATTTGATATGTTTGTTCTTGCTTCAGGAAATTGCTCTAAGTGCTCAAAACTTATTGCAACATCGTGATAGTATGGGTCATATTTGACTTTGTATTGGAATGCATCTCTGATATGACTTCTACTTACATAACAATCGTAATAATGACCTTTTGTATGCAGTCTCTGAACTATGAGAAAGCCAAACTCTTGTATTCTTCATGGAAGAACTTTTGAAATGTATGTGATATCTTGTGGGAAGCTAATAGTGTGGCCACTATATTTATACTACCCTCCAAGAGCGTGGGTTACTTGTAATATTGGGCTGACTCTGGAAATGCGCATTTCCTCCACTTAGGTGAGTCTTTTCAAAAAAAATGGTTGCTCTCCTGGGTCCATGTTGTTGAGTGCAGAGAACCAATGGATTCCTCTCTCAGCGAAACATCTTTTACAAGTTGCATTAGTATCAGATGAATGGAGGAGCATGCCTGGGTAACATTCCTTGCATACAATGCTTGTTTTTCAGTTGGACAGTGCATCTATTCTTTGCCAAAAAAAATTCATTGCCATCATCAAGTTATCATTGTTGTTGCATGTTGTTATGTGTTCTTTGTATTGTTGTGTTTGCATATGTTGATATAGGAATGTTTGTTTTTGTAAAGATCCATTGCACTTTCCTACATTTATTTCCTCTCTATGATGAACATAGTAAGCTCAACTTTTCTCACAATCTCGTAGTCTTTGGGATTCTCTTTTTTGGGGGCTATTTTGACTTTCATGTGATCTTTTTTGTTGCCTTTGAGTAGCTATCTCTTCTCTATGGTGAGCATAGTAAGCCAGATTTCTTTCTCGGTGTTGTTGTCTTCTTACATGAGTTTTTTTTGCCATGCATACCATCCATAGTCATACTACACTTGTAAAGAGAACATGGCAACTATATTAGGCTATATAGTATGGCTAGGGCGATCCTATGAGGTGCACAACCAGCTCTGGTACAACATCGGGTTCAATGGAGGGAGAAGCCTTTACATTGCACATTTCTTGGATATCTTTTACCAAAAAACTACTCTCTTTAGTGTAATTTAGTTGTTCAACCTTGGCAATGGTGGATTTTAAGCATTGCTCGCCATTGTACATTTCAAGGTTACAACATAACGTGAATACGTACTGTGAATACATACTACTTGTTCAACACACTCCTAATCACCTCCTCCACATTTCTGTCAGTAGCTTGATCAAATTGTAGATTGTATAATTTGTCTGTAGGCATGCCCATGAGTTTTGTTGCCCCTTCGTTGAATGCAATCACCCATATTATATTTGTGTGGTCCTGTAACTTGACATGAAGTATATACCTATAGTCATAGTTAGTAAGTATTGCATTACACTTTGCACAAAACCACTTTCCATCATCTGTATACGATAGTCTTTTCTTGCAAGGCTTGTTACTTGAGTGGGAATGGCATGTTGGATAGCAAAATGAGTCAGTTTTTATGAATCGTGTTGTTTCCACCATGTTCATGCATTGCAGAGGTTGTGTTGTATTTTGATCCTCTTCACGAATGGCATTGATCATCATTCTTCTAGCAGGTGGCGGCATGCAAAAGGAGCTAGTAGATGAAGCCTGAATGCTAGTGTCATTTTCTTTGAACCAAGTTTTAATCTGCTTTGACTCTTCTATTTTAGGGTCTATCAATAGTTTTGTAGTGGATGAGGTGTTGATCACCTTTCCATTGAATTCAGACACATGCCCATTTCTAATAGCGAGAACTGGTGATTCATGCATGAGGTATTTCTCTTGGAGCTATGCACCCTCCTTTTCGGCTGACGAACCCCATAAAGTAACATCTATATTTGTGTTGGACATTTCAGAGATTGTTAAAGCCCATCTTGTGACCTCTGTACCATCTCTTCTCCTGATTGTGGTGTATGGATGTACACAAATGACAATTCCAATTGCATCAGCATTTGAACCATTTCTTTTTCTTATAAATGCATTGAGAGGTGTGAAAGAGTAGTGCTCTTTTGGGATGGAACCATCATCTTCATAGAGGGAAATCCTTGAGTCAGGCATAAGAGAAATTTCCAACCCACTATTAAGCTTGTTATAGACTCTATTAGCAGGTTGGATCGTGCCTCTAGACAATGTGTATGTAGCTCCTGTGATGATTTTATCGCAATGGGTGTGAGCTGCTTCATTGAAGCATGTCACACATGTCTAAATTCCTTCACAATCTATGATATCGAAGGTAAAGATATGGCCACTTCTTTTTTGTGTGGTGTAGTTGCGTATGTTATACTTCATAGTTACATGACCTTTAACGGTCCACCTTGGCTGAAACAGATTCAAGTTTTTGATAGGTGTTATTATCAATGGGGCCCCCTTCGCGAGGACTGGGTTGACACCAAATAGTAGACGTTGAGGGGCTAGTCTTCCAAGAAGGCAAGTTTTTTTTGAAGATGCGCCCGAGTCAGAGGATTCTCCTATTGAGTGCCCAAGTTCTTCAAGATCTTCTACACATAGGAAAATTGGCTCCCCAACAATAGCATGTGTTGTGTGCACAATGTCAAGATCGACAACAACAATCCACCTGAATAGTTATAGTGAGATAAAGTATAAGCAACAAAATGTAAGAGGAGAGTAGGTCTCACTTATTCTTGTGCCATATAGAAATCGGTTCATAAACATACCATGTGCTAGCTAATTGAGGACATCTATATCTTTTCAATTGCACTATGGAGCCAGGTGCAAGAACATTGGATTCTATGTGGGAATTATACTTGGTTGGAAACAATGCTTTGTGCTTGTACATACCGTCAGAGATTTCCAGCCTATATCGATTCATGTGTGTATATTCAAAGCCAAAACTCGAGATAGCTATGAATTGGACATGAGGTTCCAAAGCCATATTTCCTTCATGCATCAATCTAATTGCATCTGGAGTCAATAAGCTGGCCATGGTGCAGGGCGAGGAGAGAATCCTACACAAATGTATTGGATGTAAGGCGTTGTGTGAAGAAGTCAATAAAACAACCCTTCCATCAAACTATAGCAACTTATTGGTAGATAAAGCCAAGCAACCCAAAGAAGAGCCAAGAAACTAAATTCACATGGGTGCAAGGAGCAACATGCCTAGAAAAATTAATTTATGCACATTTTTTATTAACATCTAACTCATTGTGTGGAGCGAGGAAAGGAAAAATAGATACTCTCTATGCAATTCATTATCGGCTATACTATTTTTTAGTCAATTGTGTACGTGGCATATGTATAGTTTGATTGCAATAGCTCAAAGATACATGTGTATACTTCAATTAGAATAGATTAAAGATACATGAAGTCAAGAAGACACAAAATTAACACTTAGAATCATCGAGTCAACTACCATATTGATTGATGCATATGTACAATGGAAAGGACCAAAGGAAAAAGCAGTAGAGTGGGGGGAAGGAGCTGTACATTCTTCCCACTAGACAACATATTTTCCAACACCACATATAAGGTTTAACTACTTGTCATGCTAGAAAAAAGAAGGGTTCGGATGATTAGTAGGCAGTGTATACGTTCTATATCAAGAGGGAAGCCATCTTCCCCACCTTCACAAAAAATCATAAGTTGATGTCGTCATGTTGTGTCAAAAGCGAAACCATTCTCCCCAACACCACAAAAAAAACAAGTAGCTATTTTAAGCAAGCTATTTACAATCTACTGTATGTTTTCTAGGAGTTTTAGGAAATCTTCCTTAATCCTAGTACCATCACCCATTCCATACAATGCATCATATTTCAATGCTAGAAGGAAGTCACAATACGCATCCAAAACAAAATATGTTGTATGGAACTTTTGAACTGCCTATTGCACCATCTCAATGTCGTGGTTTTCCACATGGAATGCTTCCTTGCATGTCTTCTTAGCATCTTCAATAGTGTCGTCACAACCTCTCACAATGTTCTCCGTCAGGACTACAATGTTGCTTTGGTACATGCCAGCCCAAATAACAGAAGAAGAGTTTGAAGGTGAGGGAGGAGCAACATTAGCTTTTGATCCTGTAATGTCTCCCTCAGACGAGCTGGTAGATATGGTGATAATGTCTGCAGGTGGGTGCAAGTTCGCCATCACCTGGGGAGTTTCGTAATAGGAACACATTTGATTATTTGATAACAATAAAAGTTGCATGTGTATGATTTATAAAAGGACATTTGGAAATGGGGTGGGTAAATGACAACCATAACAGAAAATAGATTCTCCACCAAGAAATGCTTAGAAAATACAATAATGATTCTCTTTATGAGTATGCTTGGAACTGACGAAGGTAGATCTTTTATTAGTTCAATTAATCATATATTTGTAATTAGATCAACAAATAAATAATAACTTTTTTAAAAAAAAATTATTCCATCTAAGGAAGAGATTTAAAATTAAATTACAATTTAAAAAAAATAGCATACACCAATAAATACATATGCTAATTCCCTTATATGCATAATCAAGATCAACAAATATAAATATATATTAAAATTCCCATTATATTCATGATGTTATTTTCCTTTTAACTATAAGGAAGCGGGACGATTAAATTCAAAAGGCATATATATAACTATTATAAAATTCCACCCACTAAATAATTTTAAAAAACACATTTATTCAAGCACATGTAAGCCTAATCTTTTTAACATGAAAAGTTCCTTAGTTTAAGGTCTATAAAATTATGCATTGCAATGAAAAGTAATATAGAGGATATAAAGTGATGTAATGAATGGGAGAAGAATTGTCCACCCAATAATTCAACATTTCAAATGTTTATCAACGTCATTCATTTAACTAATTTTTCAACACATATCTAAATACCATGAATCACTCCTCCTCAAAATACATATTTCCAAACATCAAACACATTACTCAATGCAAGCACACAAATTAGCAAAGCATCAATATCATACAATATCCCATAGTCCATTCACTCTAAAATAAACCATTTCACTTAAGCACTATACTACTTAGGAATATACTAATCCATCAAGTAAACATTCGACAAACACCCATGAACCAATCTCTTGCTATACGACAAAATACTCCTATGGAGGTACTTCGTTGGGGAAAAACAATACGGGAAAGTACTCTACCTGGGACAACAGATGTAATCTTAACAAAATAAAACATCAAGGGAGGCCCCTTTGCTTAAAAGATATAATACACCTATCAAGTGACCATCAAAGAAATATTTATAACCAACTACACTATATCCCATAATACCATTTACCCTAAGCCATCAAATTAGAACCATTAAACTAAGTAATGCACTAATCTTTTCTCATACATTTTTCCCATATTAGGATAATTTCCACCTGACTAAGTAACTTAAATAGTAATAATAAAATATGAAAAAAAAATACTTTTAATATTCTAATCTCTTTTCTAAACACCCACGCTTCTATTTCCATTTATTTGCAATATTAAATACCTACAATAATACTAAAATTCTTACTTTCTCTTACCTAATATCCAACTTCATTCATCTATATAAATCTTTTAATCACCATATAATTTCCTATTTCCATTAAGAAATTATTTATCAATCTATATTTCACTAATTTCATAAAACAACTAACCTTAACTTTTTCCATAATTCACTTATTTTAACTTAACCACTTAGACAATTAGTTGAGTGTTTAATAATTATATTTACTCAATAACTATATCGTTAATAACACAACCTTAATAACAATAATCTAATTTTAATTATCTAAACACATTCCTTAATTATATAAATAAATCAATTCAACCTACTTTACCCAATTGTACCAAGGTCCATTATATATGAAGGTTCATCCAAATTTATTCAACATAAAGAAAGAACCTTCAAGGAAATAAACCTATGAGTTTACATATAGTTTTTTTCTATAGCCTTCAAAAGATTTTGCTGAATGGTTGTATGCATTGTTTTAGGAAAATTCTATTAAGTCCACACTGAACAGTGGTGGCTTTGGACTATTGTTTAGAATTGTAAAATATACCAAATTGGTAGTTGCAACTATCCGATTGATCTTGATAGGCTATCTCCATATCCAATTCTAACACTAAGATTATCTCAATGTTAATCATTGATGAATAAACTATAGCAGTTGCTTGCTTATTTTCTATTTTCAATTCTTAATTGAAAATGATTTTCCTCTATTTTACAAATGAAAAATTAACAATTCAATGAATAAACAACTTTAAAACAAAAATGAAATAATTCAAAAAATAGATATTGTTTAATGATAAAAGCCTCCAAAAATCTCATATATCTTGGGTGGGAGGAATAGCTCCATATATGGGTTGGGTAGGGGTTATAAGAAAATAGGTGGGAACATTCTATTTCCATTTGCAGTTTTAAATTTGTATGCAAAAATTTCATAATCAAATAATACTTAATTTCTCTAAGGAAAAAATTAGATTTTATTGAGATTATTTCGTTCCATTATTTAGCACTTCTTATTGGTTATTTAATCCTAACTAAAATTTGTAACACATTCATATACAAACACATATTCTTTAACATATTAACATACATATAATTTTCTAATAGACATCGTGAAGTGAACACTTTTGGTGCAGATGACTCAAGCTCTTCAATACATTTCTTTTATATTGTGGCTGTCACGATTGTTCTATCTTGAATAGAGATTTGACATATCAAGGGTGGAGTAATAACAAAGCAATCTCAGGATTGTGGTAAACAATGAACTGATAAGACAACACATGGAATTTATTCGGGCATTGGCTGAAACCGAAAAGATTCCACACGTCTCCTTACACGCATGGACCATGAAATAGTGGTAGAAAGCAAACTCTGGATGAACTTGGTTTCATATTTTTTGGTATAAGCGAGTCATTCAATTGACTTTAAAAATTCGTTTGCATACTGGTTAATTAGCTTTTGTGTATGCCCTAAATACAAATAGTTGAATCGTTCCCATTCGCCACAACTTTCTTTGAATCGTTCCCATTTTCTACAACTTTCTTTGGATTGTTCTCTTGCTAATAGAGAGAAATTAAGATTGACCAAAAATGTCATGCAATTTAAATATCAATGCAGTCCATCAATCGAATGAAGGTTAATATCCTTCTCATTGTTGCATGCCTCAATACCCCGCGATTGACCAGCAAAAACAAAACACTTCTAATAAGATTTCAGAGAGCCTGCCAACAAGGAGGAGACTAATAGCTAAAGCTTTGTCGACTGCATTTGCTTGATAGTTTCTAAAGTCTTATAATAATTCTGAAAGTTACGCTTGCACTGAGAAGTTATACGCTGGTATGGAGACGTGCTAGAAAGTACTTTCATTGGGACCAATTTAAATATAAATCTAACTTTAATTAAACTAAACGAACATGTTGAATTTTGAGCTTTCATACACGCCCTACGCATCTATTAAATGTTGAGAGCCACACAACAGTAGATTTATTTCAGTAACTACCCTCCCAGGCACTGGCCTCGTACGGAATTCCAACTAAGCAGTATTTTCAAACTAAAAAGTTAAAAGCCATAAAAGCAAAATGTAAATCAGGTATTGAAGGCTCACTGATTGTTGAGCTCGTCCAAATGAAAACAACCGTCGGTGGGTGTCACTTCAACGCCTCTCCTGTAGAGATACTACACTACCTCCACTCCACTATAAACACAACACAAACAAAATATCAATTCAAGTCAATATGAGGTTCTGTAGAGCCTGCAAACTTCAAGATTGGGAGGATGCTATTGACCCAAACCACTCAGAAATCTCTGAAGGGCTTCTACCAACAGCCTCTATTCTTCCCTAAACATAGTCGAAATCTCTGAAGGGCTTCTGCCAATGGCCTTTGTTCTTCCCTTCACTTAAAGTCCAATCGAAAACTATGTTGACAACGCCTATAAAAAACCACACAGAGATGAAACATGCAGCGTCCAGGTGAGTCATATAAATTTTATTAACATTTATTGCCTACAGTGATGTTTTGGTAGATGTTTTGGTAGCTGATTAAATTGCAAGGAAAGCACGCAAACCCCAAAAAACGCTGTGGAACGATGCAAGCCATACCTGCTGACATAAGGAAGTGTCCAAAATCTTTGTTTCTATACTTACAGGTGCCTATTCCACCACATTTTCTATGCCAAGATCTATTTGACGCCATCTGAAGATTTGTTTGGTGGCTTTTTGCTTTTTTCTATACGCTGGAAAAGATGGGTAGCGTCTTTTGCAAACAATTGGTCAAGCTCATTGGGCATCAAGCTTTAATGGTGCAGAGAGGCCTAAAATAATAGTCTTTAATGTAACTGTACCGATCTACCAGCATGCTACATCATCGAACCCAAAAACCTACAATCCGGCAGGGAAAGCCCTGAAATATTTTCCAGCATCATACAGTAAGACTTTTCCGGTTGAATTCTCACCTATAATAGCCTATCAGCTAATAAAGTGAAAAGCTCACAAAATATTAACCCGACAACATTTAGGTTTAAAAGGTTTTCCTTTTAGGAATGCTCCTTGGGCCCACCAAAGCCCTCTCTCCCAGCACCTCGTGCATCTCGCAGCTTTTCCTGACGTCAACCATCTCATATGCAAGGTTGGCGAGGAAGGGCCGAGATGCATCCAAACTTCTCCACATCTACTGGTCGTTGATCTGTTTGCTCTGCCCTAACTTCATCTCACATTCGCAGTGCAACTTCTCTGCTCTTTGGCTATGACGGCACACAATTTTCCCAAACAATTTTGATACATTTTCACTCTAAGCGCAAAATGCTTCTTGTCTCCTTCACGTCCATGGCGGCTTCAACAAATGCATTTCACTGCAGCGTCGAACGACTCTCTCATCAACAAGCGCACTAGTTGCTCCCATGCCCATCCAACATCTCCTCGGACAAAATGGATCATACATCTTCATCTCAAGCGTGGGCTTTTCCTTTTCAAATTTGAATTGATCCCTTCTCTGCAAAGTAAACATGTGCTAGATTTACCCACACATTGAGCTGCGTATAATGAAGATTGGGTGTAAGCGCAAAATGATTCTTCAGACAATTTTGAGACTATTCAGACAATTTTGAGATATATTCATTGTAGGCGTGAACTTTCCCTAGCGCCCTACTCACTGGATCCCTCCCTTCACTGCGCAGAGACTCCATGCTTTGTCGGATTCCCATGCCCTACAACGCCATAGTAGCAAGATTTTTCCTGAGTGCTGCACCACACTCAACCATACAACCTTCGAGCTTTCCCAAGGTGTGTGGCTGCGTCACTTGGATCCCTCACTGAGCTATGCGCAAACTGCAAATAGAAATCTAATTTCCACGTATATGTTATAGGATCAGAGCTTATTGTTATGTTCTAGTGAAAATTGGCATTCCTCCTCTGCTACGATGGCCCAAATTCAAGGCTCCTCCATAATACGTTTGAGCTGTGAAGCATTTTCCCTTTGCAATGTTGTCCTAGCTCCTTTCAGCAAGCTCGATGGCACATTTCAATGCAATCCTTGAGCTTCCTCAATCATTTGAAATAACAGGACCCTTGACCTGTATGGAGACTCACTATAGTTTCGGTGCCAAACATATTTAAGAAATTTTGTTTTACTTCACAATGAGCTCGGGCTGAAAGTGACGAGGCTCAAGCATTGCTCTTCAAGTTAAATGTGCCTCACAAACACATCGTAGTTCCCAAACAATGAAATATAGTTGTCCACTTACCCATGCCCTTAATGACTAGATCTGAGGCTATTGTGAGTGTCCTGAAGTTGCCGCTACCAACATATCATTAAGGCTATTTCATTGCCTATATAATTGATTTGCTTTCTCATTATTATGCAACTGAGCTTGAAGAATCTTTGGCACCAACTAATTTAGTTTTTTTTTAAAATGAGCCAAATTCATATGATTTATCACCTTCTCATGGATTATCCACATCTCCACTTTGTTCAGTAACTTGATCAATATCAATATTTGGCTCCTCAAGTGTCACTTCATTCCCAATTGATGTTGATAGTCTCTATAATAGTGAATCATGTCCCATGTTGGAACGTCTCTCTCCTTGATTAAAGTTGAAGTTATTTGAAAATAATCTCAAAGGTAATATCTTATTTGACATCATAGAAACTATAGAATTTTGGGGAGATGATGAACTCTTCGAATGCTTCTTCAACTTCTTGACTTTGAACTATTTGATTGGATTTGTCAAATTCATGCAAACTTGGGACTTCTTTCTCTTTAAATTAAAGTTGTAAAAACTTGTGTTGATTTGAGAGTCTCAATTGAAGTTCATTTCCCAATCGCTGCTAAAACATGAGTCACAACCATTGGGTCTTCTGCGTATGATATTTTTTCATTTAAATTAGGATCTGCTTTACTAAGACAATCCTTTAACCTTTTCTTCTTCTTTCCAACTATCTTGGGTACATCACCAGTGTTTGTAATTTTACTTTTTGAAAAAGCATACAAAGAACTTTTAGCTTCCTTTTCTATCACCCTACCCAATGAATTCAGCTCAATTGTCACTTTCAAAAGGAAAAGGTAGTACCCGAGGAGTGGCAACCATTTATTCATAGTTACTACCATTAGAAATTTGCACTTGAGCCTTATCTTGCATATCTTGCTTCCTCAACCTTTTGGTTTGTTGACTTCCAAATGGTTCTTGCATGTCACAATCTTTTAACTTCTCATCATTAATCAACAAGACATCTTCCTCATAATCAAACATCTCTTCTTCAAGAGGAATAGTGAAATTTAATGTTGGTACAATAGAATATTTGGCTTTATTTGTATCCATATAGACACTTTGCAATTCATAAATTGTTGCCCTCTTATTTTAAAATGTCCTCAACTTGTGTGACATGTGTTGGGTCCCCTTCTGGTCCCGACTAAAAAAAAAATCATTTTCAAACAAACTTTCAACCAGGATTGAGCTGAGGCTACTTCTGCATGCATTTTGAGGCAAAAAAATGAACTGGGTTGTTATTAAAACTTGTTTTTTGACAAATCTGCACAATGGTCAAAATTGGCCATGTGGGCTCTAGAATTGCCCTAGAAAATTAGTCAAATGACCTCCCAAAGCCATGAAAATCCACAAGAATGTAGAAATTTGACCCAAGAATAGAGTACAACAAATGGATCCACAAAATAGGTCATGAGGTGCAAGATATTTAATGTCAAAGTTGCTCAGTCAAACAATTTTACAAGTGTGCATGTTCAAAACCAATTGAGGCTCACCAAATCACTAGTTTGAAAAAATATCAAATCACCTGCGAAGCTACCAATGGAAATAGAAGATCATTTAGGTCCAATGAGCATGTGTGCAAGAGGGATTTGCTTCAATCATCATTCTTCAAGAGATATTAGAGGTCAAAGTTCACCACCTTGAAACATTTCTAGAAATGTAGATGTGAAATCAACACAAACTACATTTGCTTTTGATCTCGAAAAAATAGCAAATTAGATCCTGAGGCTCTGGAACTGGACCAGGGAGCATATGAATGTAGGTATAATGGAGAACAACAATCTATTTTTCTTGAAATCATCCAGTTGTGAATATCAGCTCAAACAGGAAGCCACTTCATAGGACAAAACGTTTGCAAACAATAAAACAATGCCAGAATCCTCCAGGTTTTCCTTTCAAAACAATGTCAAAAATCATCATGGGGAGCTGGAAATTGACATGCACATTCACATATGTCAATTGAGAATGTACACCAATGGGTTTGGCTTGAAAATTAATTGGCTCCAAATTGTGACCCTATCTTCATGCCAACCTATCTTCAAAATTCCTAGACATTCTTTTTCCACTCTGATACCAAATGTTGGAGAAATTCTTGATGTATTATTGATGTAAAGTAATGTATTTATAGAAAAGGCGAGCAAGTGGTTGGCCTGGTTGGTTAGTAAGTAGTTTGGTTAACTATATACGCAGTTACCTCTACCACGCCACAATGTAATGTGATAACACTAATAGAAATCCATTTTCTTATCTTTGATCATCATCCAATGAAATTCCCTCAACCCCCATCTTAATTCTTAGTCATCCTTTCAACCTTTCATTGTATGTTTCTTCCATCAAAATAAGGTCCTAGATCCACATGCTCCGTCCAAATCCCACCAGAAAGATAAAAAACCTTGCCAATTCATAGAAAAACATATCTACTATTGTTCACGTATTTATCACCTATTCGGTGGTTGGATAAATCACTGATAATGAGTTGTAACACTTTTTTGGCCAACCTTATTTAAGCAACATTTTTAGACAAAATCTTCACTTTCCTAACACTATACTGGGTAAATTGTTAGAATTTGAAGATGATCAAACTAGTGATTTGTGAGATTTTTTGTAGATTTTAAATATTTTTTTTTAATTAGAGAATGAAATTGTATTTTTTGCATCTCCTTTGATAACTAGTTTTAAATAGTAAACAAGATTTTAAAAAGGTGATGTGTACTTTCAATCGCATAACTTTTTTTCTAAAAAGGATAAAATTATGATTCTTTTGAATTTAGGTTGGTAACACTAATATCTATTTCTTCCTTTTCATTTCATTATTTTTTTTGGATTTTTTTTTTAATTAAGTTTTGAAGTCAAACTAATTATAATTTAGACATAGGTGCCTTTCAATCACATATTTTTTTTGTATTATTTGAATTATTATTTTTGTTTGAATGAGGACATAAATATGTACTGTGTACATATTTTTCAAAATATATTTCAACTAATTTACTATTTTTCGACAATGTTTTTTCATCGAACTTGATGTTCGGTAAAAAACCTATGTTTAGTAAAACTAAAAAATAAAAGAAAAATAAAAGAAAAATATATCAAATTTAGTTGTTGGGAAGCTTGTTTTGGAGACTACTATTCTCCAAATTGGTTCATCTATTTGACTCCATTTTCGCCTCCAAATCAAACTTCGAAAGTCAAAAAATGCATTAATTTTGCAAATAAAGGAGCAAAGTTTAAAAAAGGGGGTTCATTCAGATGCCCTTCATTAGAAGAGGGGTTCATGCAAGTGGGGCTTCATTCGAAGGGAGGGGTTTCCCATTAGAAGGGGGGGTCATTCGAAGGGGGGGTTCATTCAAACCCTCTTCATTAGAAGGGGTAAGCCATTTTAAAAAATTTGATGGGAATTTCTAATTTTTCATCATGCAAAAAATTATAACCCACTATTGTGGGTTTACCTAGTTTCATTCCATATTCTCATCAGTCTAAAAGTGACAAACTCTAAATGTATTATATTATTGATAAATAGGTAGTTGTGTACTATAATGAGGTGTTTATGTCCATAAAAATCTTTTATAAATCAACCATCCCATTCAAAAAATGGTTACATACCATAACAAGTTGGTTCCATCCATAATCCATTTACATAAATCAATGGTCATATTCACAAATAAGTAGTTCAATACCTGTAGACATGCAAAATTAGCATTATGCATTTAATTAGGTTGTATTCATCTGTTCATCAAGTAAATCAAGTTCATTAAATCCATGCATCAAATAAATCAAGTCTATTTGATTTATCTCTAAGTTCATCCATCTAAATTGAATAAACTAACTTTATTTAATTTAAGCCTATATCATTATCCCTCTTTGATTAAAAAAATCAAACCTTTATTTAATTAAATCTGAAATCATCTTTCATCTCCCTTTGATTTAGTTTAAATCCTTAAATCTAAAGTCAAATGGGTCAAATCACCTAATCCCTCACTAAATTAATCTAATCCTGATTAATTTAATTTAACTCATGTCACATTCTCTAGATTTTCCCAATTGCACAAATAAAGCATTTTAATTCATTTATAAAATCCTCATTTTCTTCAACAAGGCATCTTTAGAGAATATTCCCTTAAGTTTGAATTCAAAAACAAGTTGACTTGTCCCTTCCAACATGGCATTAACTCCCCTCTTACATGTCCTCCACTTGGAATTTAAGTACCTTTTTCTCCCTCCAACAAGCCAAATTTGAATTTGAAAAGGCCAACTAATCTCATTTATTGGCACGTTGACCAAAATTTGCACATCCTCTATCCACTCACATTTGGAAAAGTGTCTCCTTCCTATTGGCTATATATTTGTCTCACATTTCTCTCTTTTGGGAAGTCTTCCAACTTGATATTCTATAAATAGAAGGCTCATTCTTCATTTCTATCATCTACAATCTTATTCAAAGTTACTCTCTTCACATTGAGAGCTAATTTTGTCCATTGCATCTTCATCATTGGCATTTTCAAGGGTTGGGAAAGGGTCACTTTTCACAACAAAGTGACACCAATCCACTATGGAAGAGGTGTGCATTGTGCTTTTAGGATTTCAACTAACTTGTTTTGTTGTTTTGTTTGTAGAGAATAATGGATTATTTTATAAAGAATGTTATTTTGTTTGTTTTCTTTAAACTAACTTCATGGTGATATATATATGGAATAGAGTTTAAAGTTGCAGATATATGGTGTTACAAATGGCACTAGAAGGAGGACGATTCATAAATTGTTATCTTTGCCTTACTAAATACATGTAGATTTGTAGGTTTATCTTTGTATTTTGATACATAGTTGACCTCTCTACAATTATATGCATCTTTCAATCATGCCTATTTTCTACTTTTAGTCATAGTTTTCAGTGGAAGCCTCTTATTTGTAGATGTTCATGAACTATTGCATAGTCGTTTTACACATTTGAGCTTGATTTTTCTGAACATATAATCTCTTATGTGCAGCCTGTACACTTTATGCATTTGAGCTTATATACTTTAGTACAAATTTATCCACTTTTTATTGCATTTGTGTGTTCACAATGCCTAATCAAGATGAATGATTTACTACAGAATCTTGGATTTACTATAATAGTATGCTTATATATTATCTTCTAATCTACTTTTAAGCATATGATAAACGGGACACCTTGCTTAAATTTACATTTAAAACTCAATGATTGCTTTCTTTTGTAACTTGTCTTTTGTGAGCCTATGGGGATAGAACTCTCCTCTTCTAGATACTCATTTGTTTGGTCATTGCGCCATACCAAAGACATTTTGACAAATTTTCTATCTTGAAATTCAGACACCAAATTTTTTGCCTAGTCATCCCTGTCCATTTCATATATAAAGACCGAAGCTTCCAGGGTATCAAGGAATTCTCTATTTTTGGGTCGATATTGTCTCCAAAACTAGCACCCACATGGAATAATATGAATGTTATGCTCTATCGTATAAGTATTGATAGGAAATTGTTTTGGTAGAGATGAACCCACTAGGAGCAAACTCTTCTCACATAGGCAAGGTACATTAAATCATTCTTCACTTTCTTTTCACATATATATCAGATTTTGTATGACACTAAAAGGATTATTTGATTAAATGCAATTTGAAATCATTTTCCAAAACTTCCATAATTGTGTTACCTCTCAATCTATTTCACCATTTGAAAGATGTCAGGAAGAGGTCATTGGGCCATTTATTGATACGATGTCGGTCAAAGGTTGATGGGGCATGGTTGTAGGCCTGCTAATTACATTAGTTTGAAAGTTTTATGACATTAGGTGCATTTTTTTGCAGAGCTAAGTATAGAATGATTGTTGTTGAAGAAAGAAAGGAGGAGTCATAAATGAATGCATCCCCTAAAGTCTATGTCAGCTGCTCAAGAAAACTACAAACTGGTTGTGCCATTTTTGTGTTTCCTTTTTGAACAAATAATGAATGATTAGCATCGATGTGATTTGTATCTTATGCAGCACCATTACTATGTTTCCTTTTCGAACAAGTAATGAATGATTAATATCAATGTGATTTGTATCTTGTGTAGATTTGTTCCTGTCATATTGCTGCCTGGAGAAAATTTTCAATGAATCAACTTGTCATTAAATAAAGTAGTAATAAATCGCACCCCTCACCTTGACTTGTCTATTTTGGTCTACAACATATTCTTTTCCAATTCATGAAGCTTCATCATTTTATGGCAGCTCCCTCATTCCTTCAAAAATTAATTCGCATATGTTTGACAGTTCTTTTTTTTTAGCCGATGACTTCTTTGTTGGCTAACAGCTCCTTTAGTAGTGATGGCCTTTTCATGTTTTTGGAATCTTTTATTTTTGAGTGATGGTTCTAAGAGAAATATCATTCACATTTGTTATGTCAGCTAAAGGATATCATGCTCATTTAAAATACTATTGCTATCCTTTATTCCTTTAGTGCAGGTTGAGTAATAGGGAAGTAATTTATTTAAAAGAAAAAGAAATGTGTATTGCTCCCATTCTGACAATGTGAGTATGAAGACAAAGTCGTGCCATTTAGTCTTTTGTCAATTCACATGGGAGAGTT
>VDFB02130861.1:0-15074 GCA_007258455.2 Sequoia sempervirens
ATGAATGTTAAAAAATTAAAACATAAACATATCTGTTGTAATCATGCACCCAGGAAATTAAATTTATGTGGAAACCCTAATTAGGGGAAAAACATGGTGAGGATTAACTCACATATATGAATAACAACACTGAATACAATAGGCTCACTATTGGAAGGGCTCACTTCCTAGAAGAAAATAATGGATCACTTCCTAGGGCTCACTACCCAAAGGACTCATTGTTTGAAATAGAAGAGAATAGAAGAAGACTATTACAAGTAGTTTCACTACCTCAGAGCAATAGGAAGATCCTCCAAACAACTCTACACCATCTGCAACATTTGGCTCACTACCTCCAACAAATTTAGGCTCACTAAAAATGTAGACACCTTATGCTCACTACATCTAGTAGCCTTAGGCATTTAAGCTCACACTCTGATCACCACACTTGATCACATTTTCACCTCACACCACATACACTATATCTCCAACAATTGAAATTTCTTATATATCCTCCATGACCTCAAACAATCTTGTTTAGGTTGGCCTTAATGAAACATATGGACCTCAAATGTGCAACCAACAAATAGGTTAGCACAAAACACTTCCACAGTGGAAAAAATTGAAGGAGGACCATGCTAAGGGTTAACTAGGACCCAAATACACACTGACATGCTTCACCATGCTTCCACAAACCACAAAGAATATCCACAAGTAATAGTAAGATGCCAGATCATCCAAACCTATATTAACATTAACAAAAAAACAATTCACTTTTCACCGGGTCCAAAAACATCTTGTGGAACATGATGTAACAACACACAACATATCAAAATATTCTAATACCATCAAATTTTCACCAACACTGCTGCAACCACCTACAACTAAGAATACTATCATCTTGTGCAACCAACAACACTACCACATACATACAACTTGCTAACCAACCTTGCAGAACACCTAAACACTAAACTCTAAGGGAAGGTAGATACAAATAGTATTAGAATATTCCCAATTATTCAAGACAAGAAACATCAATGTAGAGCAATTCTATTTCACCTAGACAACCTTCTTCACATGAAACACACCGTCAAACACATCTTCCATTGCCACATGATCCAAAACCTAAAAATATAGATATAAAACCTTTGAACACCTTTGACCAACTCATCCAAACCACACAAACACATCTTCAACCATGAAGAAATGTAAAGCACAACACGAAACACAACTCTATCACCTTGTACACTCTCTTGTTCAAATTTTATCAAAAGCACTTGGAAACCAAGCAAACTGACTATATAAGAAACATCACAAACACCTTCTCATCAACATGACACTAGAGATTGCAACAATCTCCCCATCTGCAACACCAAAAAATTGGCATAGGTTTACATCAATGACAACACTAAAGACAACATAGTGCAAAAATCTCCATGTTGACATCAATGACAACATTACAACAATCTCCAACACATATGAAGTGAATTCTTGTTTTGTATAAATAGATGATTGGTTTTTATTCCAAGTTGACATATACCTATCTCGTATGGATAGAATTCAAGGGAACACAATCTACTAAGAGGGGGGTGATCAATAGATCAAATTTCTTTAAAAATATTTACTTCAACATATATATCCAATCATGAAACTTGAATAAAAGAGCTACTGATAATCAAGCCACCAAATAAGAACATATTCACATAGGAGAACACCAAATATACGTGGAAACATAAGATGGGAAAAACAACAGTGAGAATAGTTGATTAGAACTACTATCCAAATCTAGCCTCACAAAGAAAGAATATAAGAAGGGAATTTATAATATGAATTAGGAATCAACCTACCAGAGGCACCAATCCACAATTTCTTTTATAGGCACTAACCTACTAGAGACACCAATCCCTAATACAAAGATTTGAGTACCAACTCAATAAGTGGAACACCAATCCTACTAGATTACAAAGATAAATCTTGTGGGACATAAATTTTGATTACACAACTTACACAAGATTTGAAAATGCTTCAAACACTCTCTTACACTCCTTAAGATCTTCTAATGATGACACACAATGATTGAGATGCTACTCACAATGAATAATAAATTCTCGCACAACTTCTCACACCTTTTCTCACTCTATTATTTCTTTCACATACATTCATACATGTTATGTGAAGTGATATCTAAATTATATACACAAAATTACATTAAATTCAATCCATGTCGGCTAGGGATCCACAATTATCTAGGATGACATAAGGTGGACCTAAATTTAAATTACATGAAACATGTAACAAGTCAGTCTGAAATCAAATTTATTGCCACTAAAAAAATATGATGTTGTGCACTTTCATATGAACCTTAACATGGGCCTATATTATCATCCCACTCTATCTCTAGATGACACACACTACTAGCCATTGTTGCATAGTTCCAAAACATCAACTAGTTAATTGATAAGCACAATGACCCTTTTGTCACTTCAAACATTTTATATACTAAATATAAATGTTGGAAACTCTAGAATCCAATAAATTTTTTTGTAGAAATACTCTCCATTCAAACCACAAAGCTAAACTCACCTTCAAGAAGAAATACTAAACATGAATGTATGGCTAGAGAAATATCTCTACCCTGAGTAACTATCCTCAAACATTCCAGGTCAAAGTTTTGGATTCCTTCTATCAACATGAATAGATACAAGCATGATATAGCAAGCATAATACTATCATTATTCCTCCTTATAATCAAAATGAAATGATAATTCATGTACAATTACATGTAATTCTTGTTGTACTAATGACATTAATCCTTAGACTTCAGTGAGCACTAATTGTCATCAAAGACACTAATCCTTGACATTACTCCTTTAACATCAATGATAACATTTGTTCAACAATCTCCCCCTTTTTCATTGATGGAAAGCAACAAAATGTTGGATACACATGAAGATAAATATAATGTTATCTATATCAGGAAACCACCTCACATTGATTCCAAATTTCTCCCCTTTAAAGGATTTAACATTTTTAGTCCTATTTCTCCCCCTATGACATCAATGGTAAAGGTCAACTAATTTTTTGACACCTTGCACAATCCAAAAACCTATTTTTTGGATAGACTTCCCCTAAGTCTATAACACACTACTTTTAAAAAAACTCTACAAAACCACCAATTCTTCTTGTGGTAGGGAGACAATGATCAACCTCAACTTGTGCTTTCTCTTTATTCAAGACGAGAGAGAAACAACTCTCAGCTTCTTCCAAAGAAACTCAAGTATCCTTAGGAATTGCTTTTGTAAAAATATCTGCTACTTGCTCCTTGGTTTCAACATACCTAACTTCACTTTTTTTTCTACAAACTTCTCCCTCAGAAAATGATACTTGATTTCAATATGCTTTGTCCTTGAGTGCATTACCAGATTCATTGAGATATTTATAGCACTGGTATTGTCACACATAATTGAGGTAGCTTTATCAAACTCAATCTTCATCTCCCTCAAGTTATGCATCATCCATAGTACCTAAGTGCAACATGAGGTTGTTGCAATGTACTCTTCTTCTACCGTGGATAAAGAAGAAACTGAATCTTGTTTCTTACCTAACCAAGATGCAAGACTACCACCAAGAAAGAAAGCAACACCACTTACATACTCTTCCAATCATCTATGATTTTGGCCCAATATGCATATGTTTATGTAGTTAGAGTGAAATTTTCTCTTAGAATACCACAAACCAAAGTCCATTGTAGCCTTCAAATATCTAAATATTATTTTCACTACTTTGACGAGTTTCCTTAGGTGTTGCTTGAAATATGGCTACCATTCCAAATGTCTAAATTACATCTGGTCTAGATGTAGTCACATAGAACAAACTACCAATCATGGATCTATACAAGGTCTGATCTACCAAAGTAGATTCATCATCTTTACTCAACTTACATCCTGTAACCATAGGTGTACTTACCGATTTCCATTCTTCCATCTTTAACTTAACATTTCATTTCTGTACTTTTTTTGAGAAATGAATATGCCTTTGTCTAATTGAGAAATCTGTAAACCAAGAAAGACAGACAATTCACCAAGTATTGACATTTCAAACTCACTCTACATTGTATTCTAGAACTCCTTGCACGTATCATCATTGCTTTTGCTAAAGATAATTTCATCAACATAGATAAAAAATAAGTAGTTGATCACCTTCTATTTTTATGTATAAATTACTATCTACACTACCTCTCTAGAAACCTTGCTATCACAGATACCCATACAACTTGGAATACCATGATCTAGGATCCTATTTAAGTCCATAAAGTGCCTTCTTTAGTGTACACACAAAATATGGATTATCTCAACATTGAAACCCTTTTGGTTGCTCAATGTAGACTTCTTCTTCTAACTGTCTAGTCAAAAATGTTGACTTCACATCCATCTAATACACCTTGAATTTCTTGAATATTGTTAAGAATAAAAACAATCTAATTGCTTCCAGTCTTGCTAATGGAGAAAATGTCTCCTCAAAATTAGTTCCTTCAACTTTAGCATATCCTTTACACACAAGTTTGGTGTTATTCCAGATCACTTCTCCATATTCATTTAGCTTGTTTCTAAAGACCCACATGGTACAAATAATATTCTTTCCTTTAGGTCTTGGAACCAATTCACAAGTATCATTTTTATTTATTTAGTCAATTCTTCCACCATAGCATCTATCCATACTTTCTCTTTTCTTGCTTTTGTATAAGATCTTGGTTTAAATTTTGATATTAATGCAAAGTGTACCTACTCAATTTATTTCTCATTTCTTCTCTGGGTTTGAACTCCACTATTCTTATCTCCAATCATTTGATCTTCAGAATGATTCTTTTGGACATACCGTGTCGAAGTCTTTGTAACACCATTCTCAAAATCAGCTTTTGAGTCTTCAACACTACTACAAATAGGTTCTTCATCATCTTCTACTCCTAGAAGATTAGTAGATTGTATTGTCTCATCAATGCTTAGATTTATAATTTCAACAATCTAATTTAGTATTTTGTTATAACATCTATATGCCTTACTTTTCATAGAGTAACCAAGAAAAATACCTTCATCAGATCTAGAATCAAGCTTACCCAAGTGTTCTTCATCCCTTTGATATAGTACTTGCTTCAAAATATCCTAAGATTTCTAATTGAATTTGGTATTCCTCTCCATAATTTATATGGTTTTTTACCAGTCCTTGGTTTGACTTCAACTCTATTTAAAATATATGATGCAGTCTAAACTACTTCTCTCTAATATATATCTAGTAAAGTTGTTTGAATCGACATTGTTTTGGCTATCTCCTATATAGTCTAGCTCTTCCTTTTTGCAACTCCATTTTGGTGTGAAGTCTTAGGAGCATAAATTTCCTCTAGATCCCATGCCCCTCAAAGAATTCATCATACCTGTCAGAAGTGAATTCTCCACCTCTGTTTGATCTCAAATACTTGATTTTTCTTCCAGTTTCATTCTCAACCATTGCCTTGAATGCCTTAAACTTCTCAAAATCTTCTAATTTTTTTAGAAAAGTAATCCAAGTCATTCTAGAATAATATTCAATAAGCATCACAAAATACCTGCCACTTTATAGATTATTTGTCCTCATTGGTCTGCATAGATCCATATGAATCAAATACAATGACTTTGTTGTAGAGTATTCATTAGTAGGAATTTTGGACTGTCTTTTTTCCTTCATAACAAAGTTTGCAACTAGTAGATTGAGGTTTCTTGATCTTTGGCATATATCTCACCATTCCTTTTGTGTTGATTCTCACAATATACTCAAATTTGATGTGTCCCAATCTTCTATTCTTAATCCAACTCTCTTCTCTTTGTATAGCAAAGAATTTTTGTCCATTTAGCTCATTGAGATGATATATATCACTACAAATCTTTCTCCCTTTTGTAATTAACTCACCAATATTAGATTTCTTGATTTTACAACCTTTAGCACTAAATGAGAGCCCATATCCTTTATCACACATTTGAATTACACTAAAAATATTATGCTTCAAACCTTCTACATATAGAGCATCATTGGGTTTTGTCTTTGAAATAAATAAAAAATAGGTGCACCAAAATGAAATAAAAGGAAAATATGGGGTGTGTAATGGAATGGGGCTTCATCAATTTTACTATAAATAGAAATGGAAAAATGGGGTATAATGCACCTATTTCCCTCTATCTTATTAGGAAAATAAGACCCCTTAAGCAAAGGTTGACTTTCAACCCTTACATGAGTCAACCTTGAAGGAAATATTGTTGTTTTCCTAATGATAGAGGATGGGGCAGATCTACTGAAACAACACTTTTGGGATAAAGATTAAAAATAGAAAATAAACCCAAAAATACAATGCACCACATGAAATTAGAAGATTAAACCTTAATCTAACATAACTTGCAACTTTACGAAAGATCTAAGAAGGTTAAGTATTTTTGCACCTATCATCAAAATGTTTTTGATGAGTGTCCTCTGGGACTCATTCACCCAAGGGTGAATGGGTCTTTGTAAGGCTTCAAATCACTGGGTCCCTTCTAGTCCTATGTCTACACTATTGAATTGTCTGGATTTCAGTTGAAAGTCAAATAAATTTTGTAGGATTTTCCTGCTTGATGACAACTTTGACAACTTTTCTAAGTTTGTACTTTGATAGATCTTCAATCCTTCTTCAACCTAAGATCTACAAAACACACAGAAGAGGGAAAAATTGTATGTTTTTGGTGAATGGGGTTTTGCCTTGGTCAAACTCCGTTTTGGTAATTAAACCTTGAATTGAAACAATTAAACATGAAGAAATGATGAATGAACAATTAATATGTTTCAACTCACCAAACCCTTGATTTGAAACCCTTGAAGTACTACAACTTAGTAGATCTCTCCAAGGTATTGATCTTGCATGAATGCCTTGATTAATGATGTGATCTTAATGCTTGAAATATGACTTGAATACTTGCAACCTACATCACAATGTTAGCTCCAAAAACATGCATGATGCTTGATAACTTTGACATGATGCTTGAGATCTTGATTGCTGCAACAAATTCTTGAGAAATCTACTCTTGAAAACCTTTGCAAATAATCTTAGCTCTTGTGAATGTTTTCATACAAAATATAGGATTTGAATTGATAAAAATACCTTGCTTTTATAGACAATTTTCTAATTTCCTAAAAATTAAACATTACAACCTGACACCTAAATCTTGAATTTAGGACCTTAAGATGCCACCAAAAATATTTTTAAAATTTAAAATTGTGATCTTAAGGGGGACCCATTTTCCCAAGGGTGAATGTTTCCTAGTCCCTAAATAATCAAGACCTATTCATTTCTTGGTGTTAATAATGGTAAATGCATTAATTAAATCACAACTCTCCTTTTATAAATTGCAATTAATTAGGCTTGTGAATACAAAATTTAGGAAATTAGAGGCTCAATTAAGTCCAAATTATTAAGGGAACCAAACATTGTGTAAAAATGTGAAGGAGTACATTTTCTAACATTACAGTCTTTCCATCATCAAGACTCAAAATACTCTTACTAGTAATCTTAGAAACTATATTGTTGCTAAGAGTTACAAGCCCTCCATCAAAATTCTTGAAATTCATGAACTTAATTTTGTCTCTAGTCATGTGACTTGAACATCCACTATCAATGATCCATTGACTATTATATTTTTGAGCATGTAGTGCAGTATGAGCTACCATGGATTTCTTTGATCTTTTCTCCTCCAATTTCTTCTAAACTTTATCTAATTCATTACTTTGACACACTGAAATTTTTCATTTTGTTTCCAGTAGAGGAGAATTCACAAAATTGCTTCTATAGTTGCTAGAAATATATCCAAAATTATTGCACTTATGGAAAGTAATATTAAAATTATACAAAGGTTCAAATGCATTATTTCTAACAAATTTATTTCTTCTTACCTGAGTCTTTCTAGAATTCACAATTTTATGACCAAAGTTATTGTGATTAAAATAGTAACCAGAAAAAGAATGATTGAACCTAGTATTGTATGTTTTTCCTCATGAAGTTTGTCTTCTATATTTTCTATTATACCTTTGCACTTGGATGAAACCATCACTTTTTTCCTTACTTTCATTACTTGCAGCAACTTTCTCCATTTTTGAACTTTTGAAACCAATCTCTTTCAAATTCTCATTAGTAGACTTCACAGGCTACATGGTCACCTTGTTCTTCTACATATCATTAAAACCAAGTCTAGTTTTTGATATGTGGTGATCTTTGACTATAAATTATCTGATCCAAAATCTTACTACTTTTCCCAAACTTCATCTTCAACTGATGATTTACCTTTCTAAGCTCTTTCTTGAGTGACATAGTTTCTACTTCAAATTTTTCACAATACTTATCTCTTGATGACAATATTTTAGTTAAAAGTTCTTCAATCCTCTTTGATTCTTCTACTTGAGAATTCAACTCTATAATCATCCTCTTTGCCTTCTCAAGATCTTGAGATAAATTTTCTTTATCCTTCACTTAGTAATTCTTTTCTTTAGTGTCTTAATCTCTTTGCCAATGTGAAGAAAATATTCCACAAGATCAACTTCTTTTTCATCATTTTTTGATTTCATTTATACATCATATTTATTAGTTTCCATACCCATAAATATAACCTTTTCTCCTTCATCTTTAGATATGTCTTGATCCTCTTCATCAGTTGAATAGCCTTCCTCATTGATGAAGAAACTCCTTTATTTCCTCTAAACTTTATTCCCTTTCAAAAATGACTTCTTTCCATGCTTTTTCTCAATATTGTTAGAGCCTTTGTATGGAAACTTAGTCATAAAATGTCCTACTTCACTGTAATTAAAAAATTTGAAAGGAAATTTATCTTTATACTTTCTAGAACCTCTCTATAGCTTCTTGAAAAAAAAATTCTTCCTCTAGATTTGATCCAATATTAGAATTTGGATCACCTTTCTTCTTTGATGTTTTGAATGCCACTTCTTTCCTTGTAGAATTCTCACTATAAATCCTCATTTCATAGGTAGTCAAGATTCCATGTAACTCATCCATAATTAGTGTAGTCAAATTTTTAGATTCTTTAGCAAAAAAACTTTGCATCAAGATTTTTTAGAAGGGATCTGAGTACCTTTTTCATAGTCATACCATATTTCAATTCTTCACCAAAACTTCTCATAAAGTTGACAACCTCATCAACCCAAAGCAGGAATGTGGCAATTTTTTCTTCTTCCTTCATTTTCAGGCTTTCAAACTAGCTTTGATGAGTTTGAAGCTTTGCTTCTTTAACCTTGTCATCACCTTCATAGATTTTATGCAATTTATCCCATACTTCCTTCACTGTCTTGCAATGCATGAATTTCACAAACTCAAAGTTAGATAAACCACATAAAATAATACTCCTTACCTTTGCATTGTTTTTACAAGCCTTCTATCTAGACTGATCTCTTGGAGCACTTTTAGGAAGCTCATATCTATCCATAATTCATCACCAAACCTCAAGCCCTAGGGCCATTATATATGCTTCCATCCTTAATTCCCAAATGCATAATTTGATCCATCAAAGAGTGGTGCTTTATTTTCAAAAAATCCTTCTTGAGCCACTAAGTATTCCTGATTTTGAATCTACCTCAAGTTGTTAGAATTTAACAAAGGAACTTGGCTCTGATACCAATTGAAGGGAACACAATCTACTGAGAGGGGGGGAAAATTGGTAGATAAAACCTATTTTAAACTCTTTACTTGAACATATATATATCCAATGATGAAACTTGAATCAAAACAATTATTGATAATCAAGAATCCACATAAGCACACATTCACACATAAGAACACCAAATATACATGAAAACCCAAGATGAGAAAAACCACAGTGAGAATAGTTTCTGAGAACTACTATCCAAATCCAACCTCACAAAGTAGGAATATAATAAAGTAATTTAAAATATGAAGTAGGCACCAACCTATCAAAGGCACAAATCCCCAATTATTTTTGTAGGCACCAACCTACTGGAGACACCAATCCCCAATACAAAGATCTAAGCACCAACTCAATACGTAGAATACTAGTCATACTAGATTACAAAGATAAAGCTTGTGAAACTTCAATGCAAATTACAAAAATTACAAAAGATTTGAACTTGCTTCAAACAATCTCTTACACTCCTTAATATCTTATGATGATGGCACACAATGATTGAGATGAAACTCACATTGAATAACACTTGCTCGCACAACTGCTCTCACCTTTTCTCACTCTTATTAATTTCACATACATTCATACATATCATATGAATTGAGATCTGAATTGTATACAAGAAATTACATTAATTTCAATTGATGTCAACATGTGATCCATAATGAACCAGGATGACATAAGGTGGACCTAAATTCAAACTACATGAAATGTGTAATAGGTCAATCCTAAATCAAATTTGTTACTTCCAAAAGAACATGATGTCATGCGCTTTAACAAGAACCTTAACCTAGAGCTATATTATCATCCCACACTATCTTCAAATTACACACACTAGTATCTATTGCTAAATAATTCTAGAACAACTAGTTAACTGATAAGCATAGTGACCCTTCTGTCACTTTAAAATTTTTTCATACTAAACATAACTTTTAAAAAATTTAGAATATGATAGAAAATGTGTAGATATAATCTCCATTCAAATAGTAAAGCCAAACTCACCTTCAGAAAGAAATATTGAACATGAATGTATTGTTAGAGAAATATCTCTACCCTAAGTATTTGACCTCAAACATTTAAGATCAAACTTCTAGATTCCTTTTGACATCATGAATAGATACAAGAATGATATAGAAAGAACAAGTTACTATTATTCTTCCTCCTTATACTCAGAATGCAATGATAATTCAAGTACAATTACATTTAATTCTCACTGCATTGTTGACATTACTCTTAGACATCAGTGAGTACTACCTATCATCAAGGAAATTACTCCTCGACATTAATCCTTTTACATCAATGAAAAAATTTATTCAACATGAATTTCCTAAGTATACTTATGACTAAATATTTGAAAATTAAAAAAATAGTGTCATTTTTGGGTTAAACTATATTGGGTCTTTATTAAAAAGGTTGGTTAAGAGGAAGTTCAACATGAGTAGGTGTGTGATAATATTCCCCTTAAAAAAGAGAAAAAAATCAAGAACACATTTAGGATGAACAAGAAGGGTCATCAAAGAAAGCAAGGTCTCCTACAGGAATACAAGAATAAATGAGAGATCAACAATGGTAGATTAAAGGACAAGAGGCTAAGGTTCCTAGCTAGTTGAAAAGAAAAGTTCAAATGAAACTACAATTTAAAATAATTCCATTTGATTTTAGGAGATTTAAATTTAGAAAATAGAAATCCCTAAACATAAGAGAATGACCAGAAGAATGTCTATTATTGAAAGGGATGCTACCAGATATAGAGTTTTCTAGATTACCATCTCAATGGTTTAAAAGGATAAAGATGAAATGATACTTGCAGATTATCAAATATCCACTATCAACCTTGGGCACTCCACAAGGAAGCAAGAAATTATAAAATTGAAAGCTAAGGTGTATGCAAAAAAAAAGGTTGAAAAAGGATAAGATAAAATAGTAATTGAAAGAAAAAGTATCAAAACTTCAAGGATACATAAGAAAATTGGTTGGTCCTCACTAGACCATAGACAAATTTCATTCTCATCCTATCATTCTATAGATTAGGATGAGATATAATCCCTAGAAAAGATGAAGCACAAAGCTAATCTCATAAATAACTGGATAAATTATATAATTCTCAAAGGGAAGAGATTATAAAAATTGCCATCAATAGATGCAAATAAGCATTTGAGTGGGAAACTAAGGTGGCTAAGTTGAGAAATAATTATGATGATCGATTAGAGAAAAATGATATTTAGTTGTCAAGATTGCAAGTAGTAGATAAATTAGATGATCTAGCTTATTGTGAAGGAAGACATATAATTTTTTTTTAAAATACCACAATGAGGACATGGATAGAGTAGTTGAAATTAGAAATATATATGGTAAAAGAATGCTAGGGTAAGATGTAATTACTTAATAAAAAGGAAGAAGAATTAAGGTACGATGTTTTAACCATCATTGATAGGTTGAACGATCAAAATAATTACACAAATGAACTGGATAATTATGATCTCATAGTCAAGAAGTTCAAGGATGAATTACAATGCCTTGGATGATCCCATAAGTGACCAAGTTGGAATATATTAAATAGAGTAATAGAAAAAATAATATTAATCAAGGAATATCATGAGTACCAAGAGGAAGAATGAAGAACTTTATCTAAAATTTTGAATTCTTATGGTACATATAAGTGTAGGTGAAATATGTCTTAGGACCTTAACATAGAAGGAATCAATAACATTTTGATTTCCTTTAGTAAATATAGAAGAAAATAAGTTTCCTTAGAAATTTAGTGTATTATTAAGGATGTCAATAAAGAAATGTTTGAGAACCTACTCTTGAAGGCTATAAATTTCTTTCATTTTTGTAGAGTTCCATATACCAATTCACTCTACAATATTTTTACTCCCAACATCCTCCATGCCACATCATTGAATTTTTGAAGGTTAATTGATGGTTTTGATGTTGATACCAATGTCATATGCTACCAAGTATCAATTTTGAAAAGGTGTGAATCTAGAGAAGAATATACCATATTTCAAATGTGAAGATGTTGATTTTTAGATAATATTCCACCATGCCAACTGAAAGACATTGATGCAAAATAATATTCCATTATTTTAAATTGTAACTGATCATTTTGAGTATGTAATCTAAGCCAATGATGTTGTAATTAACTCTAGTTCCTTATGTCTATAAATGTTCCATTGTTATTATTTTTGAGGGATTAGAAATTGTTGATAATTGTGGAGAAATTAGTTGAAGAATTCTCAACTATTGTTCACTCCATGGTTTCCTCTCACATAATTAGTGAAATTACTTATATATTCTTGTAAATTTGTTTGAATTTAGGGCTAGATGTAGGTAATTTCCTAATCGTAAATCATCAATGATTGCAACACTTATCATTTTATTTGAAATACCAATTTTCTATGCCAATGTTTGGGTGCATTTAATGACTTTTTCTTTTTATAAGTTTCTTATGAATATTTGCATAATCTTTGTGTAGTTGTGAATTATTTTGGTGAAGCATAGATTTATTTTAGGTCTCATTTTGTGATTCTTGAAGAATATTCACATGAAAACATTGAAAAAATAGTTTTTATAATACTTTCTTTTCTTCCCTTTATCTTCTTCTATTTTTTAAAAATCTATTAGATAGTTTAAGAGTAATTTATCAAAATTTTGTCATTCTTACAAATTTATCATAATAACTTTTGATCTTTAAAAATTAAGGTGAAATTATTTGTGCTTAGTGAATTATCCAATGAATCCATTTTATCTTTAGCTTCAAAAAGTAAGAATATCTATGTAAGTCCCTTTGTGAAATCAACCTACAACAAACTCTAAATGAAACCTAGTACATCAATACCTAACTATCAAAGCCTTGGGATAATAAATTTTATTTCAGCATTTAAAATATTTCAAGAGAGATAATATTTCATTTGCATATTTTATTTGTATTGTGTCTATGTACAAACCACATCAACAATAGTCATGAATAATTCAATAGTGAAAAGGGAGGGATCCATCATCAATATCCAAATCCATTACATATCTACCAATATAATCTCTAGAGAATTAAAGAGAGGTTTATTTATCAATTTAACAAAAATATGAGCATAAGTAGTTACCTTCCTTACCAACATGAGATGTGAGGAACCAATGGGATTTCCAAGGACCATAGAAATGGATTGAAGAACACTGTAAGGTTTCTAAAATGCTATGGGAAACTAAAAAACATGAGTGTAGATAGGAAATCATGAAGAAAGATCTTCCATAGGGTAAAAAATCATATGTTATGGTTTGATGAATAAAGCTACTTTATTTCATCAATAAGAGCCTCCTTATAAGGCCATATTTTGATAAACCATTATATATATATATATATATACACATAGACAACTATAACAACCTCCATGTCCCCCTTGGGTTGCTAGGTTTGATGGTCCCAGCCTTCCAAAAAAGGATGTAAGATTTTAATAGCCATAAACTTCAATATCAAATAATTCTATGATAAATTTATGACACATAATTGACTAGTTGATTTGAATTGATGATAAAAACAAGCCAATATTCACTCTTCTAAAAGGAAGCATTAGGCTATGGAAATTTCTCAATCTTGTAGTTATATTTAAAATCATTCACAAACTACATAAAATATAAAATAAATTTTCATGATTGAATGTCATGGGTCCATTATCTAGAAAATATTTAAAAAAGAGAGAAGGGAGGCCTTCGATAACTACACATATATCCATGAGAATTTAAGACTAGATCATTGAAGCATGCTATGATAAATATGACACATCATTGACTATTCAATTTGGATTGATAAAAAATTAAACCAATATCCACTCTTCTACAAGCAAGCATTGGGCTATGGACATTTCTCAATCTTGTGGTTAGATTTACAATCATTCACAACTTACATAAAAAATCTAATAATATTTTCATGATTGAAGGTTGCGGGCTCATTATCTAGAGAAATATCTTTAAAAAAGAGGGAAGGGAGGATGTTTTGTGGTACAAATATATCCCTAATAATTTCAGACAATTTTTTGTTACCCATAGTTCAAAAAACCCTTTCCATAGGTAGTCCCCCATCAATTCTTAAAACTAGAAAAAATCCACAAAAAATCCTAAAACTTTTTTAATAAAAACACATACACAACATTAGTAGGGCTGATCAATAGGTAGGTGCCACTAAGGAAGCTACACAATATCTACTGTAAATTGCACAAATATGTTGGTATAAATAGTGTGGATGCTAAAATCTGCAAAATGTGGTTAGAAATCTAATAATAAAATCTGCAGAATCGTTAGTATTTCAACAACAAATCAACATATTTAACATCCTTATGAAATAATACATCATGTTCAAAATGCAAACAAATGACAAAATATCTAAAGCAAAAGCATAAG
>VDFB02130863.1:0-12614 GCA_007258455.2 Sequoia sempervirens
AATCTCAAACCATATGCCATATAGCTGGCATTGAATCCTCAATTTATGGATCAACGATGTTGGACATGATTAGCACATTCAACTAAACCATGCTCCATGGCCATACCAAACCAACATCAGAACACCTATAGGGGAAACACCATATGTCTTGGTATAGGAGTCATAGGCCGCCCTACCTATTGAGGTGGAGATACCATCACTCAATGTGTCACTAAAGGGAATTATTTCAGATGAGGATTATAGAGTCTCTAGACTTCAAGAACTAGAACTGTTAGATGAATGTATTCAACAAGTTGTGCATCATTTGAAGGCATATCAACAAAGGATGTCCATAAGCTACAATCATAGAATCAAACCTAGAGAATTTTAGGTTGGTGACTTGGTCCTAAAGGAAAACCCTCGAAATCAACATGATAGAGAAAATAAAGGGAAATTTGAACCTAACTGTCTAGGTCCCTTTGTTGTCATATCAGTGTATGGATCTAGATTCGATCAACTATTTACACTTGAAGGAGATTTGTTTGATGAACCTATCAATAGTATTTGTCTCAAGAAATTATACACTTGAATCATCTAATGCATGGTTAAAGTTCTTGGAAAATGGTCACCTTGATGAAAACCTCGCAAACATGCGTCTTGGTGACACAAAAATACAAAAAAATCAGAAAATACAAAAATACAAAAATATCATAAAATCTGAAAAAGTGCAATAAAAACACGTAGTGAAAACCTAGAAATAGGCACTACTTGTGATTTAAATTATCTTTTCCATCTATTAGATGCATGTCTTGGTCGTTTGCTTTTTCCAACTTTCCACCTATCATTGAGAGGGGAAAACCCATGTACATATCTTGGAAATTTGTGGTCGTGTCTCACCCTAGCTTGGGGGGAAAATATTGAACTCACTAGGGGTAATAAACTTTGAGCTAAAAAAATGAAGAAATAGCAATATGACAACAAAGAAAACACAATGATCAGAGGGAAACTCAACATTGAACATACATCAAACATCAGAACATTTAAAAAATTCAACCATCCATATCAAATAGCTAAAACCAAATCAATCAAAACAAAGTTTAGATTTATGATATTCTTTTGAATCATGATTTTATTGGTTTATCTTAAATGTTCAAATATTGTACTTTTATTTCTTTTTATCATTTCTTTGGAGCAACTCGATGATGTATTAAACTAGAGAAGCTGAGAAGAATGGTTTTTTTCTTTTTCTGTTGACAATGAGTTGATCATTATTATTCTGTGAATTTTCATGAGACATGCTCTACAAAGTATCACTGATGACATTCAAAATTCACATAGTAAAATGATTGATTCATGTCTGTTTATGCAAGAAATGCTTAGGACATCTCAGTTTAATTATACCTAGATGCTTGTGTTAACTTGCAATATCAAAAATCATGAAAGTAGTACCCAAGTCATCATTGGCCTAAATTATACCATTGGTACTTATACTCACATTCAACATTGTAAAGGCTCGATGATGATAAAAATCACATGATAAATGGACTATTAAGGTGACAACTTGGACATATATAGATTTACATGGTAAACTAGATTGCATTTATGTTAGTTTCACATATGCAAAGTATTTTATTCCAAATACTGGTGGAGAATTTAAAAACAAGGTTATCTTTTATCATTAATGGATTGAGTATACTTGACATTAACAAAAACATCATCATTATCATTTAGTTTCATAATAATTTGCATTGCATACATTGGAAAGCTTTATTATATCATTTAATCATTCATACATTTGATCATATATTTACATTTATCATACCATATTTTGATATTTGTGCATCACATCATCTAATTGCATAAGAAAAATATCAAAAACAAATCATCTACATAGTTTCATTTTCATTAAAATTATCATATCATACATCTACATTAAAAATAACATCATATTGATCATCATTCGTCCATTCGTTATATCATATATTTATATTTGGAATACCAAAAATAAAGTGCATCGTATCCCATTTGCATCATTGTGTCATATATCATAGGAACATCATATCCAAAATCTTACATATAGTTGCATTATCATATCATTTGGATATATACATGAGCATACACCTATAGATCCTTGTAAATACTACAGGCACCATACATCCATACATCATCATTATAAGCATAATCTCATTTAACATCATAAAATCATAGCATGTTATCATGATCATAAATTGAATCCATAACATCATCATATAAATCATCACATGGCATGTAGAACAAGAAATTAAATACATCCATCATAAGTATTCATCATATACATCCATCATAGAATCATATAGAATACATATAGATCGATAAATCCACTGAATATCATATAAATATCCAAAATCATAATGTCAAGTATACAATGATATCTAAAATGTAAAGAGATACAACATCAAAAAATGGTTGTGCATAAAAAATCAGGGTATACATCATGTGTCTCAAAATACATCAGGGAATCCAATCATCAAGCTATGTGTTGCTATCCCCAGATGGTCCTGACATCTCTAGAATAGTGCCTCCCCCACAAGACGTACCAAGATCTCTTAGATCTCTCAAAAGAGCCTTTGTCACACCCCTTCTCATAGTCCTGGAGTGAGTCCTACCTGATCGAGACTGAGCATAACTAACTCTCTACTCTACATGAACTACATCATGGCATAAGCCTCTATAGTACTTGACCTCTCTACCCACATGAAGAAACTCTCTCATATAATCAGCTACGAAGGTACCATCGACTAATCTCTATAGTCTATCAATCAATCCCTATGCCTACTCTGTAGCTCGTCTAGCTACATCTCTCTTTCTTGTCAAAGAGGCTATATGTTCCTGTACAGCTATCAAATGTGCCTATATCTATGAGAGACCCTGGACATGAGCCTATGCCTATGTCTGCATCTGTGTTTGTTTCTGTGTCTGGACTAATAACCCCTAGGCCTATGCCAGTTGACCCTATAATTTCTGCAGCTGAACCTATAGGCTGGTAATCTGGGTGTGCTACTACTTTGAAGGTACTCCAATCTACGCATAGTGCTCTGTTGGAGCTACAAGTGATCACCTCTTACGAGGCACCATGAAGTCTCTAACCTCAAACGTCGGGCCTCCTCCACCCTCATCTCCTCCACCCACATCTCTATTACCATCTCCATCTCCCTCCTCATCACCACTTCTCTCCTCATCATCACTACTCTCCACATCCTCCTCCTCCTCCTCCTCATTTCCCTCATCTCTCCTCCATTAGCGTATGTGTAGAATTGCAATCTCCTCCTCACCTAGTAGTAGCATTGGCTGATCTGGGATGGAGATCCATGTGAATGGATGTAAAGTGAGGTATTGTGTGTAATCCATGGTAATTGGAGCCTTGATGATCTCAGGATGAATCTCCCAAACAAAGGGTTGTAAACCATGGTACTCTTGAATTGCAACACCATATGATAGGTTGGGTCCCCACTCAGTGGCATCTATCTGACACTAGGTATAATGTGCAACACCCTAGGGAATTCCTTGTATAATGTGATACTATCTAAGCACCCTCCTCAACAAAAATCTCTTAGTGATGAAATGTTTCCTACCAATCAGGTAAATGGACTGGCATAAGTATGGCATCTCTATATTATCATCATCCAAGTTCTCATAATCCAGATAAGGCTGCCATGTAATTATCTCTACATCATCAAGGACTCTCCTCCAATGCTCTAATTTTCCTATTCTAGGTTGAGGAAGTTGACCTGCATATATGTGAAGGTATGGCCTCATGACAGGTCACTGTCTGACCATATTGTGATGAGTAACTACTATATGCTCCCATGCCCTCACTTGCAATAATGTAACTGCTGAAGATAAAATGGCCCCTCCGAGGTAGACCACCTAATGAAAAATATGGTATAGATGAGAAAGCATGCACATACCCCATGCATATCTAGTACCATGGACGATCATACTCTTCAAAACACAACTCCACCCAACTAAAAGTCCCTTTGACCTATGATCAGGACAAATGAATCCTCCAATGAAACCAACAAGAATTGAGGACTAGGTAGTATACTCATCAAACATCTCTCACCATGGAATCTCATATCCACAAATATGGTCATACTAAAACACTCAGCGTAGTGAATCAATCCCACCATGCTCGAAAGAATCATAAACTACTAGCTCCCTAACAATAGGTATCCACAAAATCTTCCATACATCCTCGAGAGTCACTGTCATCCTACCAGTAGGAAGGTGGAAGGTATTGTGCTCACTATGCCACCTCTCTTCTAGGGAAGTCAATAGTCCCTGATTAATCCTAATTTGGGGCATATCTAGAAGAGAGGACAAACTGGACATCGTGCGATAACTATTGTCTCAAGCTACACTAACTATGGTGCAGGGGCACCTACACCTTGGAATGAAAGGGAAAAAATCCTTGAAGGTTCAACAAATTTCATGATGACAATGAATTCTAGGATGGAATAAGAATGTTTTGTGCTTATTTAGGCTTAATAAGGTCTAAAAAGACCAATCACAATGTAATTGGGAGCACCTTGGGGTCTCCATGCCTCTTGGAGGTATTGTTTGTTTTTTGGTTTGTTGTCAAGAAGTTTGGGATGTAATAAGGTTCCAAGAACCATCTTTCATGTTTTGTAACAAGTTTTGGGTTTGGAGTCAAGTCTGGTTGTAAGAACAAGGTCTCCTTCCTCACCATGTGAACTTGGTGCATCTAGGAAAGTTAAGGAATTAAGATGCCTTGGTGCAACCAGGTATTTGAGGGGAGTCTCCTTGATGTTTTTGATGTGTTTTGTGGTGTTTTAACACCTTTTAAATTTTCATTGTAATTGGGCTTCTTGAGAGTAGTATAAATTGCCTTAACTAGGCAATTAGGAGTCTAGTTTGGAATATTTTAAAAATTAGTTGTTTCCAACATCCAACTAATTCAAAAATCAGTTGGAGGGATTTGGAAAGAGGTTTCAAAGGTTGAAATAGGCCTCTTTTGGTCGAGGCATGTTGATTTTGAAGTTTGGAGAAAGTTTGAATAAAAAGAAACCCTGTTTTCCTTCATTTTCTGTGTGTAAAATTGCTGCTAAAACGTGTGGTACGGAATTATTATGTACTGTACAGGCTGAAGACCATAATGGATCGATAGATAATTGAACTACCTTTCTTTTGGTGGTGGTTTGAGCCTTTTTCATTAAGAATTGAAAGAGATATTCGCGTTTTACTGAAAGTGGTCTGGAAAACCCTCAAAATTCAGGTTTGGTCTAAAAAGCTTTATAACTCGCCTTCTCCACTTGCTCATGGCCTGATTTTTGGTGGGAAGGTGAGGAAGATCATGTAATTTATGTTCTTGAAGGTCTTGGAGGATGGAAGGGGTTCTGGTGCAACTTTTGAGCAACCCTAGGCTTGGCATCTCTATGTGACAAGCCAAAATTTGTTGCAAAAATCTGATTTGAGGTAAGATTTGTGAGTTTTCTGTTTTGTGTTGCTTGGGATCAGTTGGAATGAGTTTATTGAAGGTATAGGAATGCATTCATTGGCTTAGGGGTGTTGGGGTGTGCCAAGGTAACCATACTTGCATTGAAAAGTGTCTTTTAGGCCTCCTTGTAGCATTATAAAACATGTCATTTGTTGCCCTTTGTGTTGGAGTCAAAACTTGTGGTTTTGGGGGTTTGTGGAGGATAGTATCAAGTGTCAAAAACCAGTGAGTTTGGCCTGGTTTCATTCACTAGAAGGATTTTATGTTGACTGTCCATTAGACAGGGCTACAAGGGCTACAAGGCATAATATGGCAGCAATAGATGAAAGAGTGTTCCAAAGTGAGAAGTCTTGTTTGTTGGCTTAGTTTAGCCATGTTAAGAGATTATGAGTCATTTCCAAGCCTCCTGATTGTATTTGGGTGTGTGGAGTTAAAATAATGCTTAATTTGCTCATTAGTTGTATGGTGTATTAAGGAGTTTATTTGAGCATATTTGAGAGAAGCTCTTAAGAGACTGTCTTCCCCTGCCACTCTGCATCATAGTGGTATCAGAGCAAGGGAATAGATCTTGTGTTGTTTTCAGATTGGTTTTGCAGGTTGGTGAAGAGATAGGATTGTGAAAATGCCACCCAAAGGAAGTGTAGTTGCAAGGAAAATTGACACTCATGACAGGGAGATAGAAGCCTTAAAAAGAGAGATGGCTGCTTGGAAGGAAAAGCATAGAGTGGAAGAGGATGTGAGTGAAACTGAAGAGGAAGAAGAAGCTCTTGGTGAAGAAGAGGAGATGGACCCTGATGATGCAAGAACAATCAAGCTTTTGAAGGCTGTGAAGAAGGAGGGACATGGAAAAATAGATGTTCCTATGTATGGAGGAAAACTTGATAGTGAAGAGCTCCTAGATTGGATTGGGGCTATGGAAAACTACTTTGATAGTGAAGATGTTGATGAAGGACTTAAGGTGAAGAGGGCCAAAACAAGATTGAAGGGACATGCCTTGGTATGGTGGAATTTTGTGCAAGAGGAAAGGGAGAGACAAGGAAAGAGAAAGATCATTTCATGGGAAAGGATGAAGGCTAAAATGAAAGGTAAATTTCTTCCTGCTAGATTACAATGTTCAATTGCTTAAGAAATTGCAAAAATCTTAGACAAAAAGATTTGGATGTGCAATCATATACTGAAGAATTTTATAAATTAAGTATAAGGACTAAGCATGAAGAAGATGAGGATGAAATGGTTGCTAGGTATTTGAATGGTTTGAGGTACAACATCCAGGATGAGATCAGCATTTTGGCACCTAAGTCAGTTGAACAATGTTTCCAGATGGCCATGAGAGTAGAAGAGAAACTAAAGAGGAGACAAGAGAAGGCAACAAGAGGAAGAGGCAACACTTCTAGAGGAAGAGGATTCAATCCTAATTCAAAGGAAAACAATGAGAGTCAAGGGGATGACAAGAAGGATCAGGAGCAATCTGATTTCAGAGGTGGATGGAGAGGTTCAAGAGGTAGATTTAATGCAGGAAGAGGCTCCTACTAGTTCTCAGGGAGATGCTATACTTGTAACCAGCCTGGGCACCCAACCTTCAAATGCCTTGAAAAGAAAGGCTCAAGCTCTTATGGTGGAGAGAGGAGGAATCAACTAGTGCAGGAGGATGAAGAGAGTGTGACTTCACCTGTAGTGAACCTTACATCAGAAGTTGGAGAGATTTTGATGATTAGAAGAACATTGCTCAAGGCACCAATCCTTGAAGAACCCCCACAAAGGAAAGCACTCTTCAAAATCAATTGCAAGGTACAAGGTAAAGTATGTAGGATGGTAGTGGATTTAGGATCAACTGATAATCTTGCTTCATTTGAGATGGTAGATAAGTTGGGTTTGGAAAAGATACCTCATGTATCACCCTATAGAGTTTCTTGGGTAAATGATAGTAAAAACTTGGTGGTGAATGAGCAAGCATATGTTGATTTCCAGATTGGGTAGTATAAGGATAGAGTCTTATGTGACATTGTGCCAATGGATTGTTGTCATGTGCTCTTGGGGAGACCTTGGCAGTTTCATAGAAGGTCTATATATGATGGCTGGGAGAACACATATACCATCAAGAAGGATGACAGAAGTTTTAAGTTGACTCCCTTGAAAAAAAATGGAGAAGATAAGGGTGAGTCTAAGGTGGTGATGTTTGGTAAGAAGGAGCCTTTAAGGTCTGAGAACAATAATTCTAATGTGATTGCAGGTTTGGAGTAGGTTGATGGTGTTGTGACAGTATGGAAGGCACCTACAAATAGTGTTAGGATTGTAGAAAGTTTTTTTTTGCAAAAGGGAGAGAAAGCACTCTTGCCTAAGTCTGATTTGGTTAAGGTGAATGATGGGAGGACAATAAGGAGTTTGGTTTTACAAGGAGTGAGTGATGAATTCACATCTAGGTCTGATACAGTCAAGGAGAATGTTGATAGGATAGTGCATAAGTATGGAAATGGGTGAAGTGTTTGGAAAATAGGAAGAGCTTACTGTGGGGACCATTGTGTGTCCTATAAGCATGAGCTATGGTGACAAGCATGTGAAATTTGTAGGCATAGGGGTTGGTGAGTTTGATAAAAAAATGATATAGGGTAATGACAGTGAAATAGGTCTGATCACAGTGAGGCAAGAACAAGAGGAACAAAGGTGCAAAGATCTGATGACAGTGAAGAGAGGGCAGAGTATGCAAGCAAAAATGCATGGATACAAGTGTGGAGATGGAACAAAGAAGAAGGTAGAACACTATGTTTCTAACCCTTGTTTGTTTGCAGGTATGAGGGCTAGAAACATAGTGATATAAGGATTAGAAAATATAGTGTTATACCTTTTTAATCCATTTGATCAAGGTGTGAGGAAAAGGCAAATGCTTGAGGTTTGGATATGCATGGAAGCTGACAATGTGGAGACAAGGAACCAAAATTTACTCTAGGGACAAGAAGTTTTTTCCTATATAGGGGGTGTATAGTGTGAGGGCACCTCCACCTTGGGATAGAAAGTAAAGTCCTTGAAGGTTCAAAAATGTCCTTGATGACAATGAGGTCTAGGATGGAATAAGAAGGTTTATTGCTTATTTAGGCTTCATGGTCTAAAGACAAATCATAGTGTAATTAGGAGCAACTTGGGCTCTGCATGCCTCTTGGGTATTGTTTAATTTGTCCAAGAAGTTTGGGATGTATTGGGTTCCAAGAACCATCTTTCATGTTTTGTAACAATTTTTTGGGTTTGTAGTCAAGTCTGGTTGTAAGAACAAGGTCTCCTTCCTCACCATGTGAACTTGGTGCATCTAGGAAAGTTAAGGAGTTAAGATGCCTTGGTGCAACTAGGTATTTTAGGGGAGTCTCCTCGATTTTTTTGATGTTTTTTTTGGTGTTTTAACACCTTTTAAATGTTCATTGTAATTGGGCTTCTTGAGAGTAGTATAAATTGCCTTAACTAGGCAATTAGGAGTCTAGTTTGGAATATTTTAAAAATTAGTTGTTTCCAACATCCAACTAATTAAAAAATTAGTTGGAGGGCTTTGGAAAGAGGTGTAAAAGGTTGAAATAGGCCTATTTTGGTTGAGGCATGTTGATGGTGAAGTTTGGAGAAAGTTTGAATAAAAAGAAACCTTGTTTTCCTTCATTTTCTGTGTGTAAAATTGCTGCTAAAATGTGTGGTACGGCCTTGTTATATACTTTATGGGCATAATAATATAATGGATCGATAGAGGATTGAACTACCTTTCTTTTTGTGGTGGTGTGAGCCTTTTTCATTAAGAATTGAAAGAGATATCTGCATTTTACTGAAAGTGGTATGGAAAAACCTCAAAATTTGCATTTGGTCTAAAAAGCTTTCTAACTCGCATTCTCCACTTGCTCATGGCCTGATTTTTGGTGGGAAGGTGAGGAAGATCATGTAATTTATTTTCTTGAAGGTCTTGGAGGATGGAAGGGGTTCTAGTGCAACTTTTGAGCAACCCTAGGCTTGGCATCTCTATGTGACAAGGCAAAATTTGTTGCAAAAATCTGATTTGAAGCAAGATTTGTGAGTTTTCTGTTTTGTGTCACTTGGAATCAGTTGGAATAATTTTTTTGAAGGTATAGGAAGGTATTCATTGGCTTAGGGGTGTTGGGGTGTTCCAAGGTAACCATAATTGCATTGAAAAGTGTCTTTTAGGCCTCCTTGTAGCGTTAGAAAACAAGTCATTTGTTTCCTTTTGTGTTGGAGTCAAAACTTGTGGTTTTGAGGGTTTGTGGAGGATAGTATGAAGTGTCAAAAACTAGTGAGTTTGGTCCGTTTTCAGTCATTAGAAGTATTTTATGTTGAATGTCCCATTAGACAGGGCTATAAGGCCTACAAGGCCTAATATGGCAGTGATGGATGAAAGAGTGTTCCCAAGTGAGAAGTCTTGTTTGTTGTCTTAGTTTATCCATGCTAAGAGATTTTGAGTCATTTCCAAGCCTCCTGATTGCATTTGGGTGTGTGGAGTTAAAATAGTGCTTAAGTTGCTCATTAGTTGTATGGTGTATTAAGGAGTCTATCTAAGAGTATTTGAAGCTCTTGAGATTTATCTTCCCTTGCCATTTCATTAAGCGTAGTATCAAATAAAATATCCTAGGAAGCCTTCTTAGATCTATAAGCTCATGAAAGAATCCTATGTCAGAGAGAATATCCAAAATTCAGTAATCTTGTGATTAATCAAACATTAATCAACCTATCAAATCTAATCAACTCTAGTGAGACTTTGATCGAATCTCATGAGAAAATATCATTGAACCTCACCTATCATGAGGTCCATCATCAATCTATTATTGTACGTCACCTATCATGAGGTTAATTATCATCAATTAATCAAATGAACCTCACTTATCATGAGGTTTATCAATCAAACTATAATTATTCCTTGCCTATCATGAGGTTAATTATCATCAATCAATCATCAATCCTCACCTATCATGAGGATGATCATCATCTAAACTATCAGGATCATCAATGAACATCAACTCAAAGACTGACATGATAAAATAAACTAAAACTAAGGTGAATTGACAAAATCTCACATTTTGACTTCAATGTGCCAAAACAGAATTTCAATGCGCCAGAGAAGTCAATGCACCATTCATATCCATCAATGTGCCAAAATAGGCAGTCATTGCGCTAAATCTATTTATGCACCATTTCAAGACATCGATGCGCTCATTCAGACGACCAATGTACTATAACATTCAATGTGTGATTTTAGTGATTGAGCATGCTAATCTAGGTCATTTGTGCACCACATCACTTATCCTATGTGTTGAAATAGTTGATGCACTAATTTAGCCTATCTATGTGCTACAAAATCTAATTTGTGTGCTAAAGCGGTCAATGCACTAGAACATCAGCTCAATGCACTACATTGACATATTAATTCACTAAAAGAAAAGAAAATGGATTCAAAATAGAAAAAAAGGGGCAAAAATTGAAATGGACAAATGACGAAGAGGTTTTTAGGGTACATACTAGAGGTCCATATGCACCTGAGTGGTTGTGTCATCACACACACTCAAAACGATGAGTGTGGTATGTAATAGACATTTTGATCAAGATCACTCTCACTCCAAATTTTCAAACTCAATATGCATAAATGAATTTTGGAAATAAACTTTTTAACCTTTTATAGGTTAATTAAGAGGGATTTTGGTGGGATTTGTTTATTTTAATTTCCAGGGAGGTTAATTCATCAATTTCACAGTTGGTAGAGTAAACATCATTTTTTTCAGGAGATAAATCAATTTTGCATCATAAAATTTGAAATCTTTATCAAATCATCGAAAAATCATAAAAATTTCAAAAAGTCCAAAAAATAAAAAAATTCATCAACTTATCTCCCAAGGGAGCATATATCCATCATTACCTAAAAACTAAACATCTGGGGCATACTGAAAAATATTCATCAATACTTGCAGCAGCAAAATTTTCTTTGAAGCAATGCGTAAACACATCACTTCAAAGAGGAGAAAAATACATACACCTAAAAATGGTGTAGATAATCTAATTAATTAAATATGATTTATTTGATTAATTAACCCTTCTATTTTCTTCTACTTATATAAATAGAAATATTTATTTATATAGTTCACATTTAATTCTTTTATCTTTATCATTTTATTTCATCTTAATTACATAAACAAATTATATACTTGTTTTATTTAATTATTATTATCAAACTCTTCTATAATTCTATCTTAATCACATCATCCCATCTAAATTAAATAAACAAGTTACATACTTTGATTTATTTAGTTATCCATTTCTTTCATATTTATTTAATAAATAGATTTATATAGTTTGTTTTATTAAATTAAATATCCTCTTTTACTAAAATTGAATAAATCCAAATACTTCAATTAGAGCATATTTCTATAGCTATTTCCTCTTTTCACTTATCATATTCACCTACCAAATTAGATATTTTATATCTAATTAATTCAACTCAACCTTCACGGAAAAATTTGGAGACAAATTACAGGCAAACTTCTTCATCTTCTTCCATTGATTCTTCCTATCCTTTGGCTATTTTTTTTGTGGGGAGGAACAATCTCCATAATCTTCTCAAATTTCTTCATCCTTCACCATTGAATCTTTCAAATCAAATCCAGACATTTTCCCTGCTGCCACATCACAAATATGCTCTCGGGAATCTATAAATACAACTTCTTTCCATAGGAAATGGATCCCAACTTTGTGCAATATTACTCTACAAAAATAACAATAGAACATTAGATCATTAGAGCATTCAAGTAATTAAGCACTAGAAGTTAGAAAATCATTTTAGAATCACAACTGTGGCTTTTCATTTAGCTACATCTTAGTTTACTAAAGCTTCTTTTATCATTTTCATGTCAATTTCATCTACAATATCATCAACATATCATTCAGCAATCATCATATAGGATTAGATTCCTACATTTAATAGTATCCCATTCTCTAGATTGTCATTTTAACAGCCACAATGCTTACAAATCTAAGAGCTACATTGATTTAATATTTTTTTGGGGATAGAGAGCAATAAGACACTTTTAAAATATTTCTTACTTTAATTAGATTAGTTGTTTAAATCTCTTGATGTAATGTCTTATTTACGTGTGTTTGTTATTCATTA
>VDFB02130864.1:0-10565 GCA_007258455.2 Sequoia sempervirens
ATGGCTTCCATGCCCATCAAAGATAAGCAGTTGTCTGTTTGTGGGTGAAGCCCCACCTGGAACTAATCTAGCAAAGTGATGCAGCCAATTCAAGAATAATTCTTTAGTCATCCAAGCGTGTGGTTGTGCTGCCATGCAAGCTCCTGATTCACAATTAGCAATGTAATTGTTTAGTTTTTTTTTTTGCCTTGAAAATATAGAAACCTGGTATGCTGTAACCTGCTGCATTAATACAAGACAGTATTGTAATCCATTCTCTACTTTTAGATAAAATATATGGCACACTTTTGCTACCCACTTTTGCAAGTACTTTCATTCCACAATTTCTGCCTGCTTGCACACCTGTTTCATCACAATTCCATATCTTGGTTGGCCCATATTGATTATCTTTGTAAAGTTTTTCCAAGTTGTCATAGAAATCAGCCACAATACTTGGTCACAACATTAGTGCTCTGTCCCTATCTAGACCCTCGGCTGCCCGTAGTGTCAATTCTGGATGACATTTGCGGAAACCCATCCACCATGATCTTCCTGGTAAACCATTCTTGAATGGATTTGGCCTATTTTGACAGATGTGGGCCACATGTGATTTTAGTTGAATAACCTCCAATCCATGACCAATTTGAGCTAATTCTTTGCACCACTCAACTACTTCTTTCTCTTCTTCCATAGATAGGATTTTTGGTGGTCCTTTTCTTTTTATTGTTGTTAGTCCTGACAGCCAATATGTTAAACTAGTAGCAGGAATTCCCCACTTTTTAGATGCTTCTCTTATCGAAAGCCCATAGTCCTCAACATCTTCCATGGCATGAGACATATCTTCTTCTTTCCATGTACTATTATTGCACTTTGTCTTTTTTCTAGAATGTTGAGAAGTTTGGACATCAACATCCATAGTCTCCACATCGTTATCAGTAGGTGGGTTGGCTGAAGTCTCACCATCATCTGAGTCAACCACTTGAAATTTCACACCCTGTGCTAAACGAGTTCTTGACATTCGGTTTGTTCTCTTGCTTTTTCTCTTTCTTGCAGCCATAATGCCTAGAGAAAAAATTATCAAATATTAGTTATTTTGTAAAGGCATGTAGTAATATATCAAGAAAAACCATCCAGACCAATCCTTTACAAGTGATCCATGAATACAATGTTCACATCTTTCATGAAAGTTGCAGGTGTATTTGAAAGTCCAAACAAAAACACTAAACTCATAATGGCATTAGCATTTTTTATAAGATTTTTCAAAACATCTTTTCTTAATCTATAATTGATAGTGTCTGAATCTCAAATCTGTCTTAAAATAGACCATTGATCTTCTTATCTACCTTGCATCAGAAACTAGTTCTTGATCATACAACAGTCTATAAAAAAATGCAAGGTACAATTATTTTTAACAATAAGTAGTTTGGTTTTCAAAATATGTTCAAACTGTCACTTCCACTCATGTAAGTTCAGACACTTTCAACACGAAAGTATTCCAGAAACATGAACCAAGCATTTGTTCAAACATGTTTTTATCAAAACTATAATTTTGATCATTCAGGAGCAAAGAACAGAACTATTTTTTTCTCACATCAAACATGTTTAACAAACCATGAGGTGTATTTATTTTATTAAGGGATAACTACAATTGAATGTGCTACTTGAATGGCAAGCAACTATGATTAGAGCAATATCAAATGCATACTTTGATTGTTCTTGTGTTATGTTCTATTTCACCGCTGCTAGTAACTGCAACATTGTTCTAGTTTCTGTTCATGTTATGGCATCACTGCATAGTACCTAAATGCTCACTAGTTGAACCATCTTTTAGTAATATCTTTCTTTGCTAGATTAAGTGTATAATTATATTATGGGTACTAGGTATCAATATGATTACAGAAGAAAGTAATTTCATTAATTGACTTGTTTCAACAAGATTTAATATAGGACATGTGAGGCAACTGGTTTCTCGAACAGTCATGAATGTCCATAAGGACTACAATTATTTGACATGGGAGACTATATGAAAGAGCCCAAAATATGCACAAATAACTGGGTCCTCTCCCCTATCATTTCATTACTATTTTTATCATTACCGAACGTCTTTTTACTATTTTTAATTTTTTTAAATGATTTTTTTCTTCAACTAAATAAATTCAGTTAAGGAAAATTGAGGTCAAAACTTCTTCCATTAAGCCTGAAAAATCTTTTACGGCTTCACTCTGCAAATGGGTACAAAACATTAAGCACTGTATCCCCTTCCTCTACTCGTTTTCTACATAACCGTGGACGCTTTTGAACAGAAAAGACAGATTCATTAAATTTGAGCAAACACTCGATGTTACAGAAGAAATGCTCAGGATTCAATGGAGGAAGAATTTATATGATTCTTGAAAAATGAGACATTTAATCAAAATGTTTTTGACATATTTTGGGCTCTTTCATATAGTCTCCCATAATGCAGACTATATGAAAGAGCCCAAAATATGCACAAATAACTATCTCCAATAATGCACAGCTTTGATATAAATTAAAATAGATTTGTAATTTATACTTTTCATATGTAAACAAATTTCCTTCTCAGATGAATATAAATTAAAATAGATGAAGGAAATAAGAACATACCTGAACAGTAAACACCAGAACGGTCTGAACCTGCAATCTGATATGTTGAGTTGTCTGGTAATCTCTTAACAGCTCTGACAGTATGCAGAGAGAATGAGAATGTATGCAGAGAGAATGTATGTAGTCTGATACAGAGAAAGTAAATGGTTTTATTGCATTGCATGTCATATGAAATTGAAATTGAAATTGATTTGGTTGATCCGTGGCTTATATGAAATTGAAATTGGTTTGGTTGATCCGTGGCTTGTAAATGCTGCATTCTTATTGGATAAAATAAGATGTCAGAGATTGAAAGAGGCAATTTTAAATTTTGTCGTAGTAGTTGGTTGATATTGCTGGAATTGGTGAGTCTCAGAGCTGGTATTTGAATTTTTGCAGGTACTAGAGGCTCAACATTTATTGATATTGCTGGAATTGGTGAGTCTCAGTGCTGGTATTTGAATTTTTGCAGGTACTAGAGGCTCAACATTTATTGCTGAGAAGTATTCACAGATAGTACGAGTGATTGATAGGAGAAGTCTACACTACCAACAATTTTTGTTCAGATTTAATGAGAGATGGCAGTAGATATTGAAAATAGAGTTTTCTATATTAGTTAAGATGTGCACTAGAACTTGAAGGGATTAGCCTACTTACTAAGTAGGTAACAAGTACAAGTTTGACTATTTTGTTCATTTGTTTGGACAAAAGTGAATGTAATTTTTAATATTAGTTTTGTTATCTGTGCAGAAGTATTCTGAAGTTGTTATAAATAATATTTTATTTTGTGTCATATTCAATGTGTAATGAATGATAAATGTTTATTATTTTTTTATTGATTATTGGTAGTTGCACAGTTTTTAGTATATCTATGATTGACACAAAAATATATAAATATTGACATTTAAATGTTCAATTAATAGTTTGTATCTGTTCAATTAATACATAAAAATATCACAACAAGTATCACAACTATTAGAACGCGCTCCACTACTGGGTCCTCTATACAATTGACAATTTAGAAAAAAAAAATAACACTTTCTTTTGAATGGTCTTACTTGCATAGCTAAATTTGACAAAGGTTGTATCTTAACGCTTTTTGAAGCCCTAATAATTGGAAATATTCATATATGTATTTCTTTGAGGTTACTCCCATGTATTGTTTGATCTTTGTAATAGGTTTGTAAGAAACATAATCTATATTTTTTGGCATACAATTCTTCTTAAATACTATTTCATTATCTCAATATCTTCATCCACTACTGTTAAACCAAAGGTCCATGCAAATATCCCACCTCATGGTTAGGGAATTCTCCACTCATTATTCACTTAGTTACCTTTTTAAAAAAATTAACTAAAATTATTTGTAATTGAAAATCAAACTTATCTTATCCTTTTTTAAATCTTAAAAGTTGGGAACTTCATATGATCTTTCTTATTCAAACTAATTCAAGGCTATTGGCATGTATTGTTAGATGTTTGTAGTAGATAACAAACTTCTATAGACACACAATTTGTATTTCTTATCTTAGTACTTGCAATTCTTCTTAGAGATTATTCATCAATTAATCATCTTCCTCCATTATTGTTGTTACCTATTTTTGCTAATAGCCCAAAACAAGAGATGTTGTTTATATTTTACAAGTAAAAGAAGGTACATTTTTTAACTTTGCTATGTTACATTCACATGCATAAAGAAATATAAGAAGACTACAATACTGCATTGCCTCATGCAGATGCATATAACATAACATAGGAAAAAGTGCACAATCTTTCCAAGATGTAGTCTTTATTGATAATGATAAGTGTATAGTGTCTCTCACAAGCCGAGAGACTAACCATTTTAATGCATATGAAGTAAACACTATACATTTATAGATACAAAAAAGAAATGCACATAAAATGAAGGGGGGGCGTCATTGCCTGAATGACGAATCCCGGTTGCCTTGTCCTGCATCGTCTTCAGTCTATCCTGCTTGCTTGCTTCCATTTGACATTTTCCTTGTTTCCCCTAGGTTCCTTGCATCTGTAAGAAGAGTGCTATTAGAGCAATGAAAGGTCACCAATTAGAATATGTACAAACATCCATAAACATATAATCTGATCTCCATAAGCATTAAAATAGATAGTATACCATAAGTGTCCAGGAAAATAAAAGAGTTATCAAACACACCTATCATATGCTTTGTTTATCTAACATGTTTTCTCCTTGTGCATATATAAGACAAATCTTTGTTATTTTTTTGATTCAGTTGATTACAACATGAGTAAAATGTGGCTTCCACGAGGGTTGAGCCTAGCATGCTGCCCTCTTGTGTTTTAGAAGGGATAGGAAATTGAGCAACTTGATCAAATCAATGATAAACCTATTCTTGGTGCATTAAATCAATGTGGAATCATACTAATTGATCAACTTTCATTATCAGATTCAAAAGATGCAACAAAACAGTGTGAATTATCAAGATAGTTACTCTTCATCTTTCACAATGAATCAAACAATAGGCTACTTGGAAATCTTACTTTGTTGGATATGTCTTTCAATCTTCTTAAGTGGATCCAAAGTCCATTTTAATAATAATATGAGTTGGATATCATTTTCATCATTTTCAAGGAGCTAGTAAAGTAAAGAACAAAAACAAGAACAAGGACATCAATCATTCAAAGATGAAACAGTTTGTCTCTTCCCAAGAAACAGATGATTTATGTGATAATATGAACACTGAAGCACAGATGCATCAAGTTCAATTATGGAGATGCATCAAGTTCAATTATGGATAATGACCTAGTATAGGAGCTATCAAGCCCTATCGGGAACTATCATGAGCTACATAGGACAGCATGGTCTATCAAGAGAGGATTGTACATAGGAGCTTCATAAAGACAACCTATCATGTTATGGCTGCCAGTCATTCAAACACATGAAAGAATGGAGTAAGGTACAAAAAAATTAATGAGATAGCATAAGGAAATCATGTCTGTTATGTGCTTTTGCAAGTGCTTTAGGAAGTCTAAGAAGCAAAGCATACTTTTGTAAGTTCAAGTCTCAAATGCAAAAGTGAAAGGGAGTCATGACAATGTCAAATACAATAGACAATGCTACACAAGGAGACATCTTATGTATCAAATAATGGCTAATGTGAGAGTTGTTATCTATTTGAATTTCACAATCATCAAATTAAATAGTATTGCTTGATCAATTAAGCACAACCTGCAAAATGGAAGAATGCATGGTAGAATAGTATGTAAAAAGGAAAGGGCTTGCTCTTGATCAAATCAATGGAGGTTTGACATAAAATGATGTGTGACAACAACTAAGACCTTGTTTCCAAAGGATCAAAATGCCAAGACAAAATAAGGACAAATCTGTCAAGAAGGGCAGATCTCAAGGGCAAAGTACCCTCAGGATGGTTCTAGAGTCTAGCACATTTGGAATTATGTGAGATGCAACAATGACTTTGAGAGGTCACTCTACATTTCTAAGAATATTGTGTTAAACAACGTTTAGAGGACAATCCTCACTATTCATCAAGAAGAATTTGAGGGGAATAAATGAACACAGTGCTCTAAGACATGTCATAATAGTGAGGAAGATAACTTGAAGAAATGCAAAGTGTGTTTTTAGATTGAAATTATATGAGGGAAATGTCATTTAATTTGGTTTTGTTCTAGAGTATAATGATTCAGGGCTATACAAAACAGTCAATGGTAAAGATTATTCCTGCTAGTCATGAGGATAATCAGTCACCTAGTGACTCCCATTTTCATAAAATACTTTTGGTGTGACATTACACCATGCATTTTCACTAGAAAGGCAATGGTTGTTGTAGAATCTAGCCAACATAACAAAAAATGGGATAAACTTGATTCATTAGTTTTGGAGAAATGAAGCTTCCAAGCCACGGGTTTAAAGCAGCCAGCAATAGGAAACAAAGCCCTCGATACCAACAAAAATGGAACCCAGTCCGATGCAAAACAACAGATCAAGATCAAAAAGGCAATGCTCATGAAGGAATGCAAAAGATGTGTAGAGTCTTTGACTCATACCCATACTGTGCAATAGCATTGAATCATTTTGCAAACCATTTTTTCTTCACATGGTAGCATTGTCTTGTGGAACAATAGACAGAGATAGCTCGTGTTTCAGCTATCAACCTCTCATGAAATCTCAGGCATACTATAATCTTGCACGATTTTATCACAGTAAAGGGATTATGACATAGCTGGCTGCCATTTCACGACATCAAATAATAAAGTTGCTCATATTTTTAAAAAAAAAATCAACAAAAGGAAAATGTGGAGGTCACAACCATTCTTGAAAATGCTTGGAACATGCATTCAAAAACACACAGTCGTGGCATAAAATTCCAGGAGAAATGCATGAGGGAGATTCAGAGAAATACAGATAAAGCAAGATAACTTCATTGTTGTTGCTCATAAGATTCGAGGTTAGTTTTCCAAGCACAAACAGACAATGAAAACTAATGAAAGCTTCAAAATGTTCATCACACAAGTAAAGATGTCTTACTCGCGTTCTCCCAGCATGAATGAAGTAGAGAAATTTTCAGATACAACCCCACAAATTTCTTCAATCAAAACCTAATCATTGCGACGCCCAACACAAGTGGAAATGCAAAATGAAGTGTTTTTTGAAACTTTTGCTTGTTTTGTCTTTAGGGTTTCTAGAAAACCCTAATGTATGCCGATTGAAAAATAGGTTTTTTGTCTATCTTTTTACAAAAATTATGCAGCAACTAATGTTCCCATGGGTTTCATGCCTTAGGTGATTTAAAATCCCCTTATATATGTTAGGTGTGAAGTTTTTTTAACACTTTATCTTTTGCATTGACTCATTTGGTTGAGTCATAGAATTATAATGTAAAATATAGTTAAAATGATGTTTTGTAAATCATTTTAATTATGTTGTTTAGCAAGCAAAAGGGAGCTATGGTGTATGTTGCAAGCATATAGGGTTTCTAGTTAAGTCTTTATGCTTTGCAAGCGTATAGAGGTGGTGGAAGCAATTGTTTGAGCCCTTTTCCTTTTTGCATTTTAAGTTCAAATGAAAAATATTTAGTTAAATGGTGTAATTATAAGCCATTTAATTAAATGTTATTTTTTTAAAACGCAAAATGAAAAGGCATGTGTTGATATGTTTAAGTCAAGAGCATACAGTTGAGTCTTATGCTTTTGCAAATACACTAAAGGTGTGAGTCAGAATAGTTTGGAGGCATGTGGAGAATTTGGAATATTGAACAACATGGGGAAAGTGTGAAAGTTGTCTTTGACTGGGTTTTTGGAGGAGATGGACCATTTGGAGGCATTTTTTGTCATGCTTTTAGTGTGACTTGGGTCCTAGCTTGACTTCTGAGGCATTTTGGAGGAGTTTTCGAAGCTTCTTTTTTGGCCTTTCTGTTGCATCCAACCAAAATTTTCTAGATGGATATGTGTGAGGCAGTTGTTTGAATTTTTGCGTAACTTCAAACTGAGTTTTTGAAGGGAGTTCTTTCTTTCCAGCAGTGTGATAGCTTACTTTCTGGAGTTATCTTTTCAGCAGGGGTAGTATTGTTACTCAGGGATAGATATGTATACCAGTGAGTACATTGGATCAATGATATTGAATATTTTTCCTTCTCATTTCATGCTTTATTGTGTGCATCTAATGGTTGATCAAATTACTTGTGAAATTTAGCTTTTCCTTGTAATTTTGTCTCATGTTAAGTACCTATTTTGTAGAAAAGTGTGTTGTTGCAGGTTATAAGTTGTGTTATGAATGCAAAATGCTTTTAGTTGTGAAATTTATTTCCTTCTAGGAGTTCAGCTTTAAAACCTCCTTATAAAATACTTATGCAAGAAAACATACATAATGAGTTGTGTAAGTCGGGATTTGGCATTGTTTGAACTATGTGCAAGTTGTTTGCAGGTCTTAGTATTTGGTGCATCACCTTTTAAAAGTTTTCAGTCAATTTCAATTTATGTAACCCTCTTACTCTTTCCTCAGAAAAGCATTAGATTAGCAGTAGTTAGGTGACACCATTTAGGCGCTAGCCTTATCTGGAGGTCCACTCCAAGCTTAAGTGACCCACAACCTAGGAGTGTTCCCATGTTTCTCCAAATTTGTTGAGTTTCCACAACTTGGCAGGGGTGCAAATTTGAAGAGTTAACAATTGTCAAACTTGATGTCCCTATAACTCTCACCTAATGGTTAGGGAGCAACCTATCCATTAATTCTTTTCTTAAAAAAATATGGCAATTGAGGATCATCAAGGCAAGAAATCAATGTTTTCAATCCCATCAAGGCCTGGTGTGGCTTTACTAAAATTCAAAGTCTTTGCATTTAATTGGAAGAAAATGTTTTGGAGCCTATGATTAGACATTGATGCCCTATAATAGGCATTCCACATGTGGTGCTATGACACATTGTATTTTACTATGCACCATGTTGATAACCAATTTGAGATATCCATTTATGCTTTTGAATCAAATGAAGTCTACTTGTGATCCAAATTGATACTTATGATTCTAAAGGATGCAAATTGAAATAAACCTAAAGATGTAACCAGGTCTTTAATTAGGTGGACCTTATAATGAAATTGTAAGCTATTTAGGTCAAATGATAGTAGTATGTAGAATCTTGAATCCATTTTTTTAAACTCTACAAGGCTTGGGAAAGTATTCCCTTCAAATATCAATAGAAAAATTTAATAGAATGTTTATAACTCATTCTAAACAAAGATTCTAGGTCCCTTAAATGACATAAATGTAATCCAAAATATAGTCACTATCTCTCGATGCTAATATCTATATTGTTATAGCTATAGATTTTTAAAATAGATTTATAAATTACAACCTACATATAGCAAGATCTTATCAACCATTTTCTTCAATAGCTAATGATACAATTAACGATTAAGAGGGTTGGTGATGTGGCAACAATAGATGAAACAAATTTGTTAGTATACACAACCTAGTTCAATGAAGCCACCTTTAAGAAATTACATAATGATTTTGATAAAATAGAAAAAAAAAATAAAGATAAAAATGAATTGATAAATCTTAAAGCTAGTAATGATAAAATAAAAGATTAATTACAAGTTACCTTGTCATGATTCCCTTGACAAAAAATATGCTTCATTGCAAACCAAGGATATGCAAAATTCATGAGAGGGATTTGATTCTCTCATCACCGAATCTAATCTCGACTTAGCCACATCTAATAATACTTAGGATTTAGTATTGTCATCAAGGTAGAAATTTCCATCATCAACATTCCCTTAGTATAAAAACCAATCCTTGTCAAGAGTATTGTGAGAAAAATATCTAAATTTGATCATCCATGCATCCTCACATGCATGCATAGCCAAGGAAATAATTAACGAATATCTAGAAACATCCTAAGAATCTCTTGGACATGAATAAGCATTTCATTTATTTGTGTCCTTAATTTCCTCTTCACAATCATTCCTTATGTGGCCTTTCTTACCATAGTTCAAACACTTTACCTTGTATTTATTAAGGGACTTGGGTCTCTCCTTAGACTTAAACCTTGTGTCCTTGTTCTTTCCATTTCTTTTATTCTTCAATCTACCTCAAACTACTAATGCAGATCCTAGATATAATTTGAAGTTTTCTATCTCAACTCCTTTGAGAGTAGATCACCTATCACTTCTTCAATTATAAGCTTATAAACAATGCTACATATTGTTATCATTAGGTTGTCCCATGAGTTTGACAAGGAACACAACAAATTAATACATCAATCCTCACCATCTACTTGCATTCTTATGGACTATAACTAGCCCACAATGATGTTGAATGCATTTTAGTGCTCTGTAATTGAGTTCCCATCTCTCATCCTCAAATAAAACAACTTATTTCATAGAAAAACACTTATTCACCATGAATTTAGCCTAGTATAGGTTACCCAACTTCTTCTAGAGGCTCTTTATGGTGGGATCTTCCTATACATTCAATAATATTGAATA
>VDFB02130865.1:0-36678 GCA_007258455.2 Sequoia sempervirens
AATCCTTAGGAAATAATGTAGATGTAGCTTTCACATATAACATAGGAGAAAGAATGGGGAAGGGTGGGAAATGATAGATGGGATGATGGGATGACACTAATCAAGGATCAATACAAGTCATGATAGGTTTAATATGGATGGATGGATGGGTGGTATGTTTTATTATATAATATGGGAATATAGGAGTGATGTCAAATGGGATGGCATTCTAAGAGATGGTGGATAAGAGAATACTACACATGGTGCTTGTTTCTAATTTTTCACCATGGTACTTATCCAAGGAACCATTGAAGTTATTTTCAACATTGGATGGATTATTTCTCTCTTCTATTTTTTTATTTTATTTTTTTATTTTTTGATTTTTTTATAATTTTTTCAACAAATGAGATATAATGTTGCTATGGTCAAGGTGGATACTCTTTGATATATGGATGATGATGCTTGATGGTGGGAGATCGACGAGGAGTTATATATTGTCTCGTAGCTGGAGGGTTCTAAGGTATGACCACTAATATGCACACTACAAGGGCCTTCACACTTCACATGTAAAGGATATTGGGAAACCTTTAGATTAAAGTATGTAAAGGGTTATCCAAAGGTCCATTCAGATATATAGCCAAGAGACATGGAATATGGATGCATGGATGTTGGTGGATAGGGTGAAGTGAATGGATTATATAGAGATGATGGGGATGAAGAGTTATGATCAACAAGTACACTTCTTGACATATTACTTTGACAGATGCCCCAAATTATTTTAGATGATGAGGCATTATTGGAGATTCACTTATGAATTTTCCTATTTTATTTTTTACTTCAATTTTTTAGAGTCTAATATCTTTTGTTTTTTATTTTGACTTGAGTGATTTTCTTTGCTTTGGATTTTTTGATTTGATTTTGGATCTTCAATTGACAAAGGAATTTGTATTTTGACTTTTTATTGATATCCTTGTTTTAAAATGTAGATAACACTTGTTGATCCAATTCTAGGAGATGAGTGGGATGAGTTGGATGATATGGAAATGATGTTAGCATTGTTAATATCAAAGGATGCTTACACATATTTAGTAGGATTGAAATTAGGTTTATTTGGCATAGCATTAGGTCGTTCATACCCAAACCCTTCATTCTCAATCTGGAAGTATTGTAGCTTATATTATTTGATCCCAATATTTTTTATTTTAACTTTGATCTCTGAGATAGTGCAATAAGCCCAACATTAGGTGGTTCATACCCTAACCATTGATGCTCGATGTGGAGGGATTGTGCTTATATTCTTTGATTCCAATTTCTTTTATTTTATCCTTGATATATAAGATAGTGTGAGATATGGATAGCGAGGAAGGATCAATATATGAAGATGAAGATGATGTGGTGTTGGTTGGGATATATTTTGAAATTACATAACTACTTTCCAAGAATTCACAATATTAGAATGGATTTTGATCAACATTAAAAGTCACTTCAATTCCATTATCGGGAAATTTATGCAATTATGGAATGTATTACATGGCATGTACTCATGTGAGGCCAAGAATTATTTTGTATGGGAGATCAAGGTCTAGAATCTAACAATTAGTTTCTACTAAACTGGTTTGACCTAAGTGAGTAGCTTTATAGAACCTTTGGATTCGCACTCGAATTTTTCATAAGCTTTGATGGTAATATTTCTTTGAAGATCAATAACATCATCAAAATATCCTATTTTTTAATTAGGTTTAGGATGAAAATATTAATTCTTGAGCAATGATCTACTAAGATGCATTTGATTGTGGTTTTATGGATGGGTATTGAGAAATGCTCATGTGTATGCTGGGTTCCATGCTGGGATGGGACAGGCTGGGAGGGCTGGAGCCAGAGAAAAATGCCAGAGATGTTAGAAAAGAATAAGTTCTGAAAGCCAAGAGTGTGTGAGGATTAATCATTATTAAAGTAACACAAGATTCAGCCAGGAGAGGTTTTCCCTCAAGGCCTCAGATGTGTTTAAGTGGCTCCTGGGGATAAGATCTTGCATGCTAGAGTTTTTCCTAAGTGGTTGAGGATTTTATATTTGTTTGTAGGTTGGGAGGAGGATGAAGCTCCTTGGATGGTGAGTTAACCACAATGGGTACTGATGGAATAGTTAAGTTCCTTGATTATTACAATGGCTTCTTCAGGAGGACTTTATTCAATGCATGTGATAATGGAATCATATGAGATACTATTTTATAGTTATAAGGTATTTTTCTATAAGATGTGGAATCTTTACCATAATCATGTTGAGTGAAAGGATTCTTGTATATACCAAAATTTTTATTAGAAGAATTTTTTTCTTCAATGGTGATTTCTCCTCGATTGATGAGATCTTGGATAATATTCATAAGTCTCATGAAATAGGGTATTTTATGTCCATGTACCCTATTATAGTCACAAAATTCGTGATATTTATACCAAGAGGGTTTAGGTACATCTAGACCAGGGGGTTTGATGGGTGATATTTGGATCATGTTGGCTTGGACTAGCTTTTGGAGGACAAATTTGATAGGTTCACCCAAGGGGGTCTATTCACGTCAAGTATATATTTTTGGTTGGCATTTAGGGATAACCAAATTGTGTTGAGGAGATAGATGGTTTTGCGATGATTATGGTGGAGGAATTTTAATGTTTTGGAAATGTTTGGAATTAGTCACACCATCATTGACTATGTTCTTATTCTTATTCCAAAATCAAGATTTGTCACTAGATTGATTGTTGTCTTTAATCTCTTTATAGATATTTACTAGTCCTTTGGCTATAAGTGATTTTCTACAAAAACTCATTTTTCTTTGATATCATCAAAGGAGTGAGAACATTGCATTTGGAGATGGAATCCCATTTTAGATTCATTTTTTGGACAAAGATAGAGATGAGTTATTTTTAGGTATGGACCATGAAAAGTGACTAGAAATATGTCTCAATCTTTATCAAAATAAGGCAAACATTTTACCATCCTTTTGTTTTGTGTTACAAAGATTCACCATGGTGATGCCATGTTCTATGTTCTAGGAAAAATAAGTGAAAATTTTTGTGGCTAGTTCGTAAAATGTGTTGATTGTCCCATGAGTGAGGTGAGTGAACCAATCAAGGTATTTTCTACCTAATCTTATAGGGAATAGTCTCAAGATGCATACATAAATATAGGAAACCTCTTATAATATGATATAGAACTATTTAAGGTGTTACCTAGGACCTCCCTTTATATTATATTTATCGAATTTAAGCATCTCAAAGTTTTGGGGAAAGGGTATCACTATGATGGACTTGTTGAAAGGATAAGGACATATTTATTGGAAGGTATAACTTTTATTTTTATGTCCTATTTCAATTGCATTAAACTTGTGTCCTTGATTTTTTGAACATCTTGTCCCAAATAAATTGTGAAATTGAGGGGTGGTGGTTGAAAGTTGGAAATAGGAGGTTGTGAGTATGATATGTGAAGGTATTGATGAGAGAATCAAATGGGATTAGAAGAAATTGGATTTGAGGTTTGGAAAGTGTATGAGATGTTAATGGGATGGATGTTGAAATGGGAGGAGAATGGATCTAATCTTTAGGTTGTGGAATATGTGATGAAATGTTTTGGGTGTTAGATGGGATTTTGATGTGTAAGTGGGATGTGGGATTGATGGTTTGAGAGGTGATAAGAGGATTAGAAGAAGATGGGAAATGAGTAGGATCATGATGATGGGAAGAGGTTGAATATTAGGATGAAAAGTTTGAGATGTGTAAGGAGCTTGTTGGGTGATTTAGGAGATTTCAAATTCATGAGGTAATTCAGCACCTTTCTTAGCTAGCATAAGAATGTATTGACCAGGATGCTTCATGATCTATCGATGCAGTAATTCCATAAATTGGGTGTCTTGAGAAAATTCCTCTAATGATGTAGGTGAACCTTGATCATGTATGATTGAGGATGGACATGGGCATGTGTTCTCCAAGGGTATTTTATTGCCCACTTCTTCAAATAATATGTCATTGGATGATAATGTTTAGAATTCTTAGGTGATCATGATTTGTGTTCTAGCTTGTAAACTTGTGATAGGAATCCAAGAAAGAGACCTAGTAATTATGGGATTTTATGAAAGTGATTAATGATGAAAGGATAAGGAAATGAAATGGTAGATCTTGGATTTGAAATGATTGGATTTGGAAGGATGATGTTGGATATAAAGGGTATAATGATGGATAGAAAGGGGATAATGATGAATGGAAAGGAGATAATGATAAGAGATAAAAAATTTCCATGCTATGGAGAAACAAGAGGTGTGAAATTATATAAGACCAATATTATTGATAGTAAATATATATCCTTGATTGATAGGAATGATCTACTTACTTATGGTTGACAGTCACTTAAGCAAGGCTTAGATAGAGGATGATTTTCTTACTTAGGGTTAAAAATTACCTAAGTAAGGCTATGATGGGGATTTTGATAGCTAACTTGGGCAAGCTAAGTTTCCAAGTTAGGAAAACCAAAATGATAAGGGTTAACTCAATATACTACTTGAGATAGGAAATTTCTCAAGAAATATACAAGCTAGTGGAAAAAAAGGAGATTAGGATCTAGATTAAACTCTTAACAAGATTGATTTTGATTAGGATATGATATGGTTAGGATTGGATGATGACATAGATCAATTATGATAAGGATTGGATTGTATGATAATATTTTTCAATGATTAAAGATAATGGATAGGAAGGATAAGATAGGTAGGTAATGATATGGATTGGATAAGGAAGATAAGATAGGTCAATGATGAAAGTAATGATAATATAATTTGATAATGATGAAAATATGACAAGGATTGGATGATTATTGATTGGTCCAAAATCTAATGATGATGATGCTTAGATTATGAAAATAGATGAAAATGATGAGATGAGGTAAAGATGGGGATTTTTGGATGAATATAATGGAAACGATTGATGCTTCAGGTGAAATAATAGGATAAGAAGGGTTTCCTAATTCTGGTTCAAGTCTACAAAGGTCAAACTCATCAATTGAAAGCCTAAAGTGGTAATTGGTCAAATAATAGTGATTTTTCATAAATGTAGCTTTACAAAATAGAGGCACCACTCTGTGAAACAAAGACACCTTTCTATGAAACAAAGGTGTAGTTTCATAGAGAACTTTACAAAGGAACCTCAAGATGATGCACATGTGTTGGTAAATGAAAAAAAAGTGATGTTTGAAAATTAGAGATGGTTTTTGAAGATGTTTGGAAAGATATCATAAAAAAAAAAACAATGGTTGACCTGAATTTCAAGGTAATAAGGATAAATGGCTTCACTATTTTTTTACATGAAAGAAAGCTAAGAATGATAACGCAATCATATGGTTAATCAAGTAGGTGTGTATAATTAATATGGACCCACCAACCAAAGGCTAATAATTCAAGATTGGTGTCAACCACCTCTCTTTCAAGATTTGGTAGCTAGAGATCAAGTGGCATAAGGTCTCACCTTTTCTCTTTCCTTGGATATCCTAATATCTTTCCCAAAAATCCTCTACCTCTATTGAATGAGATACATGGTGAGTAACTTTGGGCATGATATTGTACCCTACACCATGATAAGAAATGTTTGTATGGTACTAAAGGATTATAAGTATAAGGTGTTTAATAGATCTATGAATAGTGAGTTTTTTTATAGTACTTAAGATTAGGAGGGTCTCTCCTCTCATCACCAAACAAGTATCCACAAACCGAGGGTCTTACAACTTTTCTCAAACATTGCTAGCCACACTTTGAGGTATAAATTTCACTCTCTCCCCTTTGTATACACCACTAGAAAATGTGGTTGAGGTTGTCCTTGAGGTGATCAAATCCACAAGAAGGAATCCTAATGGGAAATAATATACTAGGTGTTTTTTATCACCCAATATTGCATGAAGCATAAGGGGAGAGACTTAACATAAACTAGTAATACTTGGGATAACACATAGAACATAAAAGAAATGAATAATCATGATATTTTTAATCTCAAATATCACACTAAGTGAAAGGAGATAGAATATGTCTACACACCCTTCTAAACAAGACAAACAATGTTAATTAACCCACTAAACTACTTTAGATGCCCAGGTTAGTGAGTGTAGAGGAGGGGGACCAACCACACCAAGGCTCTAGGTCATGAAGATCCAAGAGTGGAAGGATTCCGTAATCTACCTCAGCCACATAGGTGGTTTAGCTCAAGGATAGAGAATAAAGAACACTCTCAAGTGCTTATGTCGCTCTACTAACCCAAGAGTTTCAATGGGGATAAACAAGCAAGCTTCTTAAACCTAAACTATACCTTAGAAAGCTCTCTACAAAAGGATAGTAACATGGGTCAAGGATGACAGCATGGTGCACTAGTGTCTCACTAGGGTGTTGGCATCCGTATGGCCAAAAACTACAAAATTACAGTAAGAATACCAAAAATCTCCCAACAATTTAACAAACAAGGTTTAAAATGCTAACCAAGATGATAACTAACAAAATAACTAAAAAAAATAGAAAATTGATATAGAAGATGACAAGGATGAAGGTGATGAAGATTAGCTCACGAGGAGTCGAGTTGACCACCAAGATCCACACAAAAATGTACCTACATACAACCAAAAGAGAAAAAATGTTGGGGTTGTATAGGGGTTTGTTGTAGTCAAACCCCCACGTTGGTGTTTCTACCTCCACAAATAGCCAGATAGATTGATAGATAGAAATATGATAAAGGAAATAATGTTGGAATAGATGGAACCAAATACTACGAGAGACAAAAATCTACACAAACCCAACAACAAAGTAAAAAAAATTGTTACCACCCTCAACCAAAGGCACTCACGGCCAATGAGAGAGGAATGTAAGCCCACAACAATGGTAGAGTTGATGCAGCCACAACAACATCGAAAGTAGCCTCACTATGCACCAAGCTATAGCTTATGTGGTGAATACGTAGGATGTTGTGATTGTTGGAAATTAGAAGCTAGTAGTGCAACAAGTTGAGAAAGTATGTAGCAAGAATTGTGAAGCAAGAATAAGCAAGCATATAGAATCATGAAGAATATGGATCAAATGAGAAAGATAGCCATTTGAAGATGAAAAGGGAGAGAAAGATCCATTCAAAGGTTGGTAGGAAGGCATAGGGGCATTACATTATTTTTCCAATGGAGAACGTAATTCCTCTATAGATTCCAGAGGCAGGTATCCTATTAGGATGGCAGTGCATCATGTAGATGAGCGCGTTTCCCTCTATGCACCACACATGTGTCCCTGACAAAAATTCCACCATCGACACTAAAAAAAAGTGCCAAGTGGATGGAGTACAAAATGAGGATGTGGAATTACTTAGATTTTATTTTCTAATGTGGAGGATGTAAAAGGGGAATTTGTGAGAGGGGTGCAAATTCAATCCTATACATTTTTCCCCCATTTTAGCAAACATGAGTGTCAATGAGTGGTAAAGTAGATCTAAAGAGTTTATAAATGTATACCTAAATTGTCGAGGAAGAAAACTACAATCTGGAAAACTTGAAAGTGCAGGACAGGCAAATAACTCCACAGGTACTCTCTCCTGAGGAGGTTCGAACCAAATGCATCAAAGACCTATAGACCAATGATGGAAAAATCCTATAGGATGCAAGCGCTTCATAGGTCCTTAGACTTAAAAAGAAGGTGCCCCTAGGTATTCTCTTATGAAGGAATCCCAATGTAAGGGGACTTTGCAGAGTCAAATTGGAAAGTAGGTTCACAAGTGAACCTACAAAGTAACATGTTAATCTATAGAAAAAACATGTCATAAAGAAAAAATACACACAGGAAAGCAAGAATACAGTCACACAAATAGTCAACAGACAGAACATTGTCCACTGAGACAACACTTGAGACACTGGGCTAGGGGTCCTTGTTGAGGAATACAATTTTTGAAAATTATTTTAAAAATATTTTCAAGAGAAGATTCATTGGCCATTGAATGCCTTTTCTAAAACAAAAAGAGGCATGATATCCCCCCCTTAGGATGGTGTGTTATGATCAAAAAGGGCACGTGACATCCTAAGGAGAGAAAAGCAAGAATGAAAAAGTGATGTTGTGGCCCATGGAACATAATGAGATGTAATAGTTGTAAAGTTGTCACACACATGAGGGAAAACACATGAGCACCACAACGTCACAAAAGAAGAATGAAAGATAAGCACAAAGAAAGAAAATATAATAACATTAAGAACAAGGGATAGGAGTGATCTAATATTTTTGGGTCATAGTTTCTCATAAATATAGATACATATATATAATTGTATGTAAATGAACCATCATCAACCCCCTACTATACCAGACCATATGAAGAAAGACACGATAAGAAAAAATAAAAATAAAAAAATTGGGTCAACATGGAAGGGAAGCCTAAATGCCCCCAATACTTTGCATCATCCCCAACTGTCAAAAATCAATATACAACAGAGGAAGAATGATGTAAAAATAGAGGAATTTTTATGACAAATAAAAAATATTGTATCTAAGCACTTACAAGGGTGACAAGGGTCATCCAGGAACATATAACACAAGCATGAGTGAACACAAACACACACACAATCTACTCTATAGATAAAGAAGAGGAGCCCCCTAGTCCTCATCAACCAAGAGGTCCTTGTTCTCCTTATCTAAATCATCATAAGGGGAGGGTGGATGAGCCTATAGGGAGAAATATCAAAGGGGAACCCTCTAACCCTCCTAAAACATGAGCCAAGGAAGAAGGCCCCTCAAGGTTTTCTTTGCTCAGTTCTTGGGGGGTGAAAGTTAGTGACTTCATTATGATCACTAATAAGGCTAGGACCTCACCCATACAATTAAACATGCACTTCATATGAGTACCATTTGTTAACTCAATGAGTGAGGGAGTCAGTGCTTGAGATCCACTACTAGGCTCACTGAATGACTCAAAAGTAGTGACAAACTCCAGGGATTCTAGGGCTTCCTCTATCATTAGGATGACACAAGCCAATGCAGAACCAGCCTCTGAAGAAAGTGAGCCCTTCTTCTGACCCCCATTGCTAGCAGGGTCATCCTCCATCATTTGCTTCATCAGAGGATTGAAGATTCCCTTACACAAATCAGAAGGCATGGAGGAAGAGGAGAAAACCATGACGTACACCACCGAGGTGTTCAACATGTACATGAGTTTTAATAATGACTTGGTGTACAAAAGGGACATTAGAAGGGGTAGCTCAACTAAAGGACCAACAAATACCTACACCCTCTTTGGGTGAGGATAATTTATGCTAATGATGGGAGCTAAAAGAAGAACTAAAGCTAAAGGAACTAAAGTAGAGGGGATGGGAGAGGAGGAAACAATAGAAGGTGTTGAAGTAGGAATTGTCAGATCCTTTTCCATCTTCAGTAGGGTGGCCTTCTAAAAAATGAGAGCCTTTATTTAATGATTGCACTCACATGTAAGGCATTTTCTACAACTCTAGGTGTTGGAAACAAGCAACACTGAGAGGGGGGGTGAATTAGTGTTGTGCAAAAAATTACTTTATTATTCTGAATATTAGCCCACTTGAAATATTCAACCAAGAGAAATATGCAGAAACAAAAAGAAAATAACCATAACACCATAACACAAGGATTTTTACATGGAAACCTTGTTAGGGGAAAAACTACGGTGGATGAACAATCCACAATATAATCTGAGTATACTCAAAAAGAAGTTTACAATATGGGAATGCACTTGCATTTAGGCACACTACCTAGAGCTCACTACTCAAAATAGGAAGGTACACTACCTTACAGAGATTTGGATTAGATCCAAGAGAATGAACTAAAGGAATAACATCTACAAATTCTTGATTACAGTTCTAGTTAGGCTCAAATGTCAATCTTCTATCCTTTTGGCTAATACTAAAAATTTTCTCTGCTCTACTCTAACTGGCTTCACAAAATCTTTATGCGCAAGTGAATCTGTGCATAAAATCACTCTAACACTCTTCTAGTATTCGCAATACACATTGACACACCACACATATATCACAAAATGATATAATAGATCATACACATATATTTGTGACTAACAATTTGATTGCAACATGTTGGCTCTAAATAAAACTTGAAAATAATGGCAACTTGCCAGCTCAAATCTTAAGAGTTATCCAATGCACATCCACAATGGTTAGCCACAACTTAGCTCAGACCCAAAACATAATGAGAAAACACAAAAATATTCAAATAAAGATTCCTTGAATATCCGCAACATATTTTATCAACTAAGTCAGCCCAAAATACTGATAAATAGAAAAGTAACCAACTGAATCTCCAAACTCACACAAGACTTAATACGAGGCATTGAGACTTTTGAAAAAAACTTCAGATGTACTGATAGACCTCCCATGAGATCCACAACTCAAAATAACAACTAGAAATTTGTAAGTGAATCAATGATCACCAAACTATTAGATGTTCTACTCTTCTTGATTGACCTCAATCTAACTGCCAGTATAAGCAAATGATGTTATGTAGATCTATCACTGACTAGGGCTTCCATCAATGGAAACACCAAAAATCATTTTTAGTGTCTCTTACCAACACTAGGAACTAAAGGCCAAGGGTTGAGATGGGTTGGAAGACTCTTGTTTGACCATCGGAGTATCCATCATGGATGTTTCTAGCTGAGGGAGGGACTCCTATATGGGAACATGAGAGAGAGACTAAGAGGATGATGTAATGATAGAAAGGGGATTTGGTTCTAATGCCTTAGTAGTAGGCCTCTTCCCATTCACTACCTTAGAGGTAGGAGTATTAGGAGGTTGTAGAGGCTAAGACGTAGAGGACTCTACATGGGGACCCTTACCCTTACTATACGCACCGAGTTGAGGTCCCATGGGTAAGATAGGAATGCCAAATACCCAAATCTTGGATTTTCACCAAGCAAGAACTATCAAAATCCTTATGCAAAAAATAGGAGTAGTAACCCAAAGCTCCTCTTCAAGGAGGAAGGTAGAGGTGAGGTCCTGAACACAAGTAGGCTTCTCCTTTTCCTTCTAAGAGGAAGAGGTAGCTTGCTACTATGATACCAGGTGAGACACTTTTGGTTATCCTTTGCCCCCGGTTTTATACTTTACATATTTTTAGTAAACTAGGTCCATCCTAGGAGGGAGTAGACTGACCAGGGTGGGCCAAAAATAATCCAAGGAATAAACTTTATGGGATACCAATGGTTGATATCCAGTGTCATGCACAACATGCATGACACCTTCGTGAGAGAACTTTAAACATTTGTGAATAATAGAATTGATTCTATTCATAGAAGCTAGCCATGGGATGCCCAACTTCACCCTAAAAAGATCATATTCTAGGATGGCATCGAAATTTGTATCCACAGCCCTAGGTTCTACTAGGTCAAAAAGAGTTATAAATCCATATGATGCAAGAGAGATATTTTCGTGTGTACGTATAATAGATTTTTTTTCTCATATTCCTCCCTCTATAATGAATTTAGCCATAATGTCTCCTCTATAATAAAATTCACTCGACTCGCAGGGTCAACTAGGACTCCTATCACAATGTTTCCATTGAGGTGAGTAGGAATGTATAGGGGAGAGGGCTTGTTATTTAGAGGCAAGTCCTATGAGGTAAAAATCACATCTGGCGAGCCAGTCGAAGGCTATGGGGGAGGATTAGGAGTGAACAAGACCATATTAAAATATGTTGAGGCTTTAGGAGAAGCAACAAAAAGATCAATAATCAAGTTCATAGAGTAAGATGGAAATGGTTCCGTATAAATCTGCAACTTGATATTTTCCTTCACTACTAATTTATTTGTGTTATGTTTCTTCCCATTGAGATAGATGGTACCGTTGTTGATGTGATCATGTATCTCATGATGTAGGTGCATGCAACGCTCAATATCATGCCTATGAATGTGATGGTACTCACAAAGGGAATTTTCATCGTACCAATCAAGATAAGGGTCCTTCAAAGGTCAATGGTTTTCTAAGGTTATAATCCTATGCTTCAATAAATTTTGTAGAATAGAACAATAAGACTCAGATAATTTTGTAAAATTTCAATTACACTTGAGGCCATGACCATTAGTCACAGAAATTACATTTGCAATAGCCTTTCCTTTTCCTGAAATGGACACTATATACTTTCCTTCGCAACAGGAGTGTGAAGAGGATCCCCAAAGCTGAACCACTATTCATTGGTACTCCCGCAATGTAGCACACAGGTGTGTGAAAGAAGGATATTTCATTAAGGAAAACTTCTCTTGTCAAGCTCACTATAGGTTACATATGAATACCTTCTGCATGTCCGAGTCAGGCAGTGGGTATGAGATTTTTGAAAAGAGCACTTGGTATCACTCAATGAAGTCATTTATCTTCTCATGTTCTCCCTACTTACATTGGATGAGATCCTAGAAGGTCATCTTTAGACTGATGTTAGCTTGGAATTGATGATCTGGTCAAATGAGAATATAGAATTGTCAGGCAAGGAATAGTACTGCTTGAGTATTGTATCCTTGAGAGATCGAGGGAAAATATTTTCCATTAGAGCATCATGGTGAAACAAATCCATGCACATGGCATTAAAAGCTAATACATGTGTTTGCAGATCCCCTTTACCACCGTAATTTTCAAAATTAGGAATCTCCATTCCCTACATGAAAGGTGTGCTCAAAATTTTCACCAACAATGGACTATGCCAGGACAAAAGCTAAAAGATAGGTGGTGGTGTGCTAAAAATTTTCACCGACAATAGGGTCTGAAGATGAAAAAGGTCCAATCAAATCTCCTCTAGAACCACCACCACCACCTCCTCCTCCAAAACCACTTTTGTGACTACCATCAGAGCCACCATTGGAATTACCATTGTGACCTCCACCAGAGCCACCACCATGAGCATCACCACTACTACAAAATCCACCACCACTCATTCCACTGGATCCCCCACCACCCAAGGCAATAGGAAGGGTGAAACTAAAACTAAGGGGTATTCTACTCACCTTCATAGTGTTAGGATTCTAATAAGTAGAGGAAATGTTGATTGAGGTTCTTTTTTTGGCCATGCATATAGATGTGGTAGGCATCAAAAAAACTATTTGTCTCTCATAGGAATTGAGCACCTCCCCTAGAGTATTACCAAATCTAGGGTTATATGAAGGGATGTATGCTTTGGTTAGATCAATGAGGTTGTGCAAGAAATTTACACTGGTTTGATCCTTTCCTAACATATATCTCACCTCGCTAACAAGCCTAGTGGCTCTTGTCATGTTTGATGCTTTCTCTAAATGATTCATGAGGTTCAACCACACACCCAGTAGTAAAACTAGAAATGACCTTCATCTTTTCTATTTGTAAGTGATGCACACTTATTCTAACCACACACCCAGAGGTTGTCAACTGGGTTGTGATGCTCATAAAACCTCACAACACTCAATTTTACAATTGTCACCAAGTGTGAGGGAAAAATTCTCAGACACAAAGAAACAGATAGACCTTGTTCACATCGAGTTCACCAAAATGTAGAGGGGACCAACCGCACCAAGGTTCTAGGTCATGGAGAGCCAAGAATAGAGGGTTTCCCTCATCTACCATAATTGTGTAGGTGTTTTATCTCAAGGATAGAGAATGAAGAGAACTCTCAAGGGATTCTATCACTCTAGTAACCTGAGAGTTTCAATGGGGATAAATGAGTAGGCTTCTAGAACTCAAATTGTACCTTAGACAACTCTCTGCCAGAGGACATTAGTGTTGGTTAGGGATAACAACATAGTGCATTGGTGTCTCACTGGGGCATTGGTTTTTGTACAACCAAAAAGTACAAAAGTATAGTAAGAATACCAAAAATCTACCAACAACTTAGTAAACAAGGTTTAAAGTGCTAACTAAGATGATAACTAACAAATTAACTAAAACAACTAGAAAAATGATATAGGATATGACAAGGATGAAGGTGATGAAGATTAATTCATGAGGATTCCAATTCGCCAACAAGCTCCACACAAAAACATACCTACACACAACCAAGAGAGGAAAAATGTTGGGGCTGCATAGGGGTTTGTTGCATTCAAACCCCTACTTTGGTGTTCCCACCTCCATAGATAGCCAAATAGATTGCTAGATAGAAATATGATAAAGGAAATAATGTTGGAATAGAAATGGAACTAAATACTGTGAGAGACACAAAGCCACACAAAATTGATAACAAAGTAAAAAAAAATTGTTACCACCCTCGACCAAAGGAACTCAAGGCCAATGAGAGAGGAATGCAAGCCCACAACAATGGTAGATTTGATGTATCCACAACACTGAAAGTAGCCTCACTAGGCACCAAGATGTAACTTTTGTGGTGAATACATAGTATGTTTTGACTGTTAGAAAGGTGAAGCTAGTAGTGCAACAAGTAGAGAATTATATAGCAAGAATTGTGAAGCAAGATCAAGAAAGCATGTAGAGTCATGAAGAACATGGATCAAATGAGAAATATAGCCATTTGAAGATGAAAAGGGAGGGAAAGATCCATTCAAAGGTTGGCAAGAAGGCATAGGGGTGTAACGTTTCATCAGCAATGGAGAACATAATGCCTCTATAGATTCTAGAGGCAAGAATATTTCTAGGATGGTGGCACACCATACAAATGTTTGTGTGTCATGCGTGCATCCCTGATAGAAATTCCCCCATCAACACTAAAAACAAGCGCCAAGTGGATGGGGTGCAAAATGGGGATATGGAATTACTTAGTTGGATTTGATTTTTCTATGGTCAAGGATGTAAAAGGGGAATTTGTGAGAGGTTCAAAAATTATGTCCTATACTGTGAGGAATCAAATCTTGGACTAATGAATCTACATAAAAAAATATTAATATTGATGAAAATGATCTTTGACATTTATTTACAAGTTTTACTACTTGTTAGTTGACCAAAAATGAAGGTTAGATGAGAAAACTTGCTTTAAAACCCTAGAAAATAAAAATTGAAATAGAAGCATGGTTATACTAGACATAGGCACCAATTTATGATGTAGAGCTGAAACTTAGTGATGTCTAGGTGCAAATATATGATGTAGAAGCACAATTTTATGAAATAAAGGTGCAATTTTATAAGCATAGCCTAAAATGTACCCCATGACTTTAAAAATTAGGTTTTCACCAACCCAATTGAGAAACTTGGAAGATAAGGTTAGATCAAACTAGAAAACATAGATACATTATGAGAATATGTTAAGTAATAAGCCAAAAATAAGGTTTTCACCAACCCAATTGAGAAACTTGGAAGATAAGGTTAGATCAAACTAGAAAACATAGATACATTATGAGAATATGTTAAGTAATAAGCCAAAAATATCTCAAAATGATGAAAACCCTAGATCTCCTAAAAAGCTTGCAAGAAACCCTTGTTTTGAGAAACCTTAGAAACCATAATTTTTGCATTCAAAGAGTGAAAGGGCCTACAAAAATAGAGTTTTAGATTGATATTATCTTGCAAAATAAGGAATAATAAGTCAATTACTAGGCTATAAAATCCAATGCACATAATAAAGTGTGGTTATGAGTGATAAAAGTGAGCTTTGTACAACATAGGAACCTTTGTGTGAAATAGAGGTGTATATTTATACTAGAGGCACATATCTATGCTAAAAGGCACATTTATATGAAATATAAGTTCCACTTCACAGTCTGGGACCTAAAAACACTTTCTACATCACTAAAACTCATGAAAATTCACCAAAAAAGGTTTAAAAGGGATGTGCATCCTATCAGACATGCCAAAATAAAGATAAGGAAAATATTGAAGGTAAAAAAAATAGAAGATAAATAAATGCAAACACAATACCTTCACCTAGAATCTTTTCTCACTACTTGATGAGCATAAATGGGGTGCACCCTTGTTCTAGTTGATTTGCTCTTATGATATTGATAGTGTGTGGATTACTCATTACTCTAGCATAACCTTGGTATGATTGAAAGATGGTAGATCAAAATTATAGCATAAATGTACGATAGATTGATTCTTAATGAGGATGAAGGATGAGAGCCTCTATATATAGAGTCTTGAAGAGGAAAAATCAACGGCTCCATAAATGGTTGATAATGGATGGATAAGATTGAATAAAGATTAGGGTTTGGATTGAAGATGTAATCATGTGAAAAGTGGCACATGATGGATAGGACCTAGGTTTATGATTTGGATAATGAAAAAAATATTTATGGGAATGGCTAAGATTAAGAGGTGGAATTCAGATGAATGAATAAGATAAAAATTTAGTTTGAGTTTTGGGGAGATTTCTAGATTCAATGAATCTAGACAAGGAGTTAGTTAGACATGTGAATGGGAAACTTGTCACATGATAAAAATTTTAGATTATGATCCATGTGAAAAAGTTGGAGTGCTAGGATTAGATGGAGAAAAATAGAGGATAAAAGAGAATTGCTTAAATAAATAAAATATTTATTTAACTAATGGGATCATGTGAGGGGCTAAATAATTAAATAAATAGTAAATATTTATTTAATTAAAAGTTGAGATAAATATGGGAAAAGGATGGAATTAATTTAATAAATAATAAATATTTATTTAATTAATGGGATTAGGATAGGCTAAAATTAGGTGTGGTTTGGTAAGGTCAAATTTTAGGTGTCTACACTTTGTATTGTTTGTAAGAATTTGTAAGAGCATCTAATACCATTATGGAATTATAAGATGTGGGTGTTAGTTTTGAGGAATTATATGATATATTTAAGAGCATGATTATAGGGAGAAACATAGTATAATTAACTTTGTACCAAATCTATGGTTCATGTTATGATGAATCATAAGGCATGTTTGGATGGGGATAATGAAGCTAAAATGGAGTTCCTGAGTAGGTGAGTTTGATATGACAAATTATGACAACATAAGAGAATCTTCTAAGATTAGCATGTTTACTCATTATAAAAGTTAGAAATTGGAATTCCTCATTGGGATTTAGTTACCATTTTTTGGATTGGTATTATCCCATGGTTTATGGTTTATCATTTATGGCTTCTATATTTGTATCTTCTATAAATTGGATCCTATGATGGAGGTGTGGTATGATACAATTTTGTAGGGGATTATACTACTCAAAATTTCTCTAGATTTGTGTTGGTTATTCCCCTTTGAAGGATTGAGGTTGTTAATATATTGTAACTAGATCAATATTGTGAATACATTAATGAAATATTTAAATGATGAGATCTGCTCAAAATAAATTCCTAGGATAAAAATTGTGTCACTATGGTATAATATTTTTTTGTGTATGTCCCTTTTGAATTTACTATATTATATTTTATATGCATTTATCTCATCATTGATTATTATTGTAATGGGTTTTCTATTAAATTCTTTTCATTTGGTATTATATCTCAATCAATTGATCTATATTATAGGTGGTAATTGTTTCCTTGCAATCCAATCTTGGATTGAGTTGCATTCATGTGAAAAATGTATTTTTTTTAAAAGAAAATGGAAAGTACATCATAGTTGGAGAAATAAAATTATTTAATGGTACAAAATTTGAGCTATGGAATCTCAATATGGATGATGCATTAATAAATAGAGATTTTATGTTAGCAAGATTTGAAAGTAAACTTACATGTATGAATGATGATTATTGGAATATGTTATATTCTAAATCAAAAAGCCTCATTTCATTTTTTTAGAAGATCTAGTGCTCTTGAATTTTTTGAAAGAAACTACTATTAAAGGCCTTAGGGAAAAAAAAAAAAAAGGAAGGAAAATTGCATTGGGTTAAATCCCTAGTGAACATCTATGGAATAAATTGTATACTTTGGGTATGGGTGATCAGGTCTTTGTTATTGAGAATATAAATTAATTTAACAAAATTGTAATCTAGTTATAATATTTTAATGTAATATGGAAGAATAATATTGTTGTATGGTCCTATTTTGGTCTTTTCCAAGACTTTGGATAATCTAGTGATGAAAATTAGGAGTATTACTTCAAACTTTATGCTTGATGAGGTAGTTTCTTATCTTCTATTTGAGGAGATAAAGTGGAAGGAATCTAAATATACAAGGGAAATACTAGTTTTTCATGGTTAGTCAAATGAAAAAATAGAATAAGGAAAAGAAAAATAAGAGTATATATAATTCTTGGGGGAGATCTAAGTCTCTTGGTAAATCCATGGAAAAATGTAAGAACTACGGTGAGAAAGGCCACATTAAAAAGGACTAAAAACAAAAGAAGCAAGAAAACAACGGGTCAAATGATTATTCAAATTTTGTAGCTTCTTAGGATGAATTAGATGTATTTATTATATCCCTTTCCACCTATTCATGTGAGTATGGATGGATGATTCATTATGGTGCCTCTTTTCATGTAACTCCCCATAGCGAGTAATTTTATGACTAGGAGAACTTTGATGGTAGAAAATTATAATTTTATTAAAAAAATGAATATTTTTTGGCATGGCCAAGTCAATATTAGATTCTCTAATGGGAGGACCGAAGTTATTTTATGATGCAAGATCACCTAGGTTCATAAGCAATCCCACATCACCAAAAATAACTATTTTATTTTCTTGCTTAATTTTTGCATTTTTGGTGTAGGTTGGAGCTTCAAGAGAATCTTGTGGAATTTTGAAGGATGAAATATTTATTTTGTCAAGACTTGGCTTCCATTCAAAATCAAAGGCAAACAAGGTGTTTTATGTGATTTTAAAATTATTAAATTGCATAATTTCAATGTATCAAGGGTTGAAGGGGTTCATTGGAATATTATAAAGATGGAAAATTTAATTATTATTTTCAATTTGGATGCCTATAGAAGTTTCAATGTGGTAAGTGGCATTTGGAATTCTATTATTTCAATTTGCATGCATAGAATGGGGGAAAAAGCTAGTGATATTTGGGAAAAAATAATTAATGACTTCAATTTTCAATTTAAGGTGAATAAGCATGAATTAGTTCATGATTTTATTGATTTTTATGAGTCATTTACAGCAGTAAGCTATGGAATATGGTGCAGCAATTTTTTGTGCCATATTTGGAGGCATTTAATGATGAATTTTAAGCACAAACAGAAGAATTTCAAAAGACAATTGGAGGGAAATGAAATAGAAGATTTGGGGTGCCTATTTTGGTGCCTTAAAAAAAAATCTATATAAAATAGATCCTTTAATAGAGTCAAGAAGCAGCAATAAATAGCAGCAAGTTTTGAGAAAGAACTTGCAGGTTGCTCCTAAGAGTTGTACAAGAAAGAGTGTAGAAAATCAGCTTGTGAAGGGAAGACGAATAGGAGAAGAGAAGAGGGATTCTGCAGGTGTTCAAGGTAGCCATGATGGCTGTAAAATGAAGAAAAAAAACATATTTTAGAAGATGAGTGAATTCAAAAAGTTTTGAAGACATGAGGATAAGCTACAAGAGTTGGAGGTAGAGTTGAGGTGCTAGAGGAGAGGGATTTCAATGTATGAATTCCCCTCTTCATTAGTGGTATCAGAGCGAGAGTTCCTAAGTTTGTAGGAAGAAGCACCAATTGGAGGTATTTCACACCAAGAACTTTGGGTGGAATGTGTGTGGTGTGTAGACCGGTTGTTGAATGGGATGCAGTCTATACTTGAGAGATTGAATATTGAGAGTGTGTGGAAAGTGTTTGATGAAATGCCAAAAAAGAAACATAAAAAAAAATTCATAGTTGTGTATGCAGGTGAACATGAGAGAGATAATATTATATAAGTATGGTTTGAGGATAGTGTGAATGGAGATGATGAAACTGTAGATGAGAAAGAAAAAGAAAGTGCAAAAATACAAGAGGGAAATGATGTTGTAGCAATATGCTTGGATGAGAGAGGAGACAAGGTATGTAGCAAGGTTGGATTTTTTTTGGTTAATGATTTGAAATAGTTAGAGAAAAGGGATGAAGGTGACAAGGATTATTTTCTAATGCAATTGGAAGCAATCGAAAGAGAGTGGAATGAAAAAAATTTAGATAACACAAAGGTTGTAGCCAAAGGTAATAAGGTAATTTTTTATTTTTATTCTTTTTATGATGAGAATAAGGATGTAGCTTCAGTAGTAGATGTGTTGGAGATAGGTGAGAGTGATAAGCAATATGTGAATGTGAATTTGGAGTTTACTGATGATTCCTTGTTTGAGAATGATGAAGGTGAAGATTCCCTTATAGAAGAACTTGATTACTTGTTGCAAAAGGTGGATGATGAGTCACGAGATTATTATTCTAGCATTTTTTTGGATGTAGAAAATTAGTTTGCAGTAGTAGAGTGTCTTTCTAAAGGCACCAACAGAGTGACAAGTTGCATTAAGGACAAGGAAAAGAAGAAGAAGGTATAGCAGCAGGAAAGGTCATACAAGACACATGTTGTGTTGAAGAAGAAGGTAGAAACCATGATTTTGTAGGTCTGAGAGAGTGTTGAGACAGAAAATGGAAGATTAATTCCATGGTTGAAGGTGGATTTATCCACATATTGAAGATCAAAAGTGCGGATTTTTGTTGTTTGAAGTTTGTAGTGAAGGGAGAGAAATTGTAACCATGTTTGCTTAGTAGTTTCATGTTTAAAATCTGATTATGATTTGTTTTTATTGTTGTATATCAGTCTTATGTACTATAATATCTAATATAATCAGATACATGGATGTTTTTATGTCATTTGTGCAAGTTTGAATTAATGGAAATTACTTCATAGTTGTTGTTTTGAATTAAAATCTTTTTTATTTGTTGAATTTTTTTTAAGAGAAGATTTGATAGTGGGATTTAGAGAGTGTCCCCTCTTAAGATGTTTCTTTTCCTCTTACATTGGTGGTATCATTTAAAGATTCCACTATTGAATACCATTTATTTGTTTCATTTTGATAAAACACATTGGTGGGAGGTAAAGTTTGATAATTCATATTTCATGGGGATGAGAAGGAAAAAGAGAGGAAAAATGAAAAGGAGAAAAGAGAGAAAGGTACATAGTAAGGTGAAGAAGATAAATTAATTTGATAAGAAAAATGGATAAAAAGAAAACATACAATTTTTAAAATTTCATGAGTCTCCAACTCATGGAACATTTTCTTCTTACCCAGTGTGTCTGATGCACAAGCATTTGGGCTCATAAGCAATCCCACATCACCAAAATTAAATATTTTATTTTCTTGTTTAATTTTTTGCATTTTTGGTGTAGGTTGGAGCTTCAAGAGAATCTTGTGGAATTTTTAAGGACGAAATAATTATTTTATCAAGACTTGTCTCCCATTCAAAATCAAAGGCAAACAAGGTGTTTCATGTGATTTTAAAATTATTATATTGCATAATTTCAATGTTTCAAGGGTTGATGGGGCTCATTGGATTATTATAAAGAATTGAAAATTAATTTTTTTTTAATTTGGATTCCTATAGAAGTTTCAATGTGGTAAGTGGAATTTGGCATTCTATTCTTTCAATTTGCATGCCTAGAATGGAGGAAAAAGCTAGTGATATTTGGGAAAAAACAATTGATGGTTTCAGTTTTCAATTTAAGGTGAATGAGAACGACTTAGTTCATGATTTTATTAATTTTTATGAGGTATTTATAGTATCAAGTCATGGAATATGGTGAAACAATTTTTTGTGCCATATTTGGAAGCATTTAATGATGAATTTTAAGCACAAATAAAAGAATTTCAAAGACAATTGGAGGGAAATGAAATAGAAGATTTGGGGTGCCTATTTTGATGCCTTAAAAAGGTAATCTATACAAAATATATCCTTTAATGGATTCAAGAATCATCAATCAATAGTAGCAAGTTTGGAGAAAGAACTTGCAAGTTGCTCCTAAGAGTTGCATAAGAAAGAATGCAGAAAATCAGCTTGTGAAGGGAAGAGGAATAGGAAAAGAGAAGAGGTATTTTGCAAGTGTTCAAGGTAGCCATGAGGGCTGCATAATGAAGAAAAAAATAATATTTTATAAGATGAGTGAATTCAAGAAGTTTTGAATACATGAGGATAAGCTACATGAGTTGCAGGTAGAGTTGAGGTGCTGGAAGAGAGGGATTTGAGTATATGAGTTCCCCTCTTCACTATTTTAGGAGTTCTACACCTCTTTATTTTGGCATGGAGCTTAAAAACTATTAGCAAGACAAATGACGAAAGTGTATAATTAGTCTTTAGTTTTTGTGGGTGCAAGATGGTTCATGAATCTTTCGTGGTGGTAAAGGGAGTTCAAATTGAAACTATTTTTTACCATGATTCTAACAACTACATTAAATCAAACAATTTAGTAGTATCGACAAGAAAGTGATTTGTATCATTTTATTGTACAAATTTGGTACCTACAACATCTACACCCACAAGATCACTACTTTCAATAAACGGATCGACAACACTAGGACTTGTAGAAAAGGAAACTATAAGAACAAAAATTATAGCACCTAGACTTGTAGTAAATGCACTTGGGAAAATGAGCTTATAGCAAGGGGATTTTTAATACCTAGAAATTTGGTGTGGGTTCATCAACACATTATCAACTAAAAGAGTAAGATACCATCTAAGAATAATATGTTATGGCATGAGAACATGGGATATATAAGTGAGAGGAGTCTCAGGACCTTGAAAAATAGAAATCTTATAAAGAGGTTGGTTGATTGTTCTCTTTAACTTGAATTTTGTGAATATTATATTTATGATACGTAAAGAAAATTAAGTTTACTTAAGATTGCATAAGTATTATGGGATTTAAAATATTGTTCATAGTGATATGTTTCATCTTGTAGATGTTCCTTCATTGGAAAACCTTAAATTATGATGATTTTAATTATGACTATCTATAATGACTTAGGTCTATTTTCTCAAGTATAAATATAAGTTTTGTAGTTGTATCAAGTATTTTAAAGATTTTTTAGAAACCTAGAAAAGAAAAAAGATCAAGATGTTGATAATATATAATGATACATTATATTGTTTAGATAAGTTTGAAAAAATCTACAAAGAGAATGGTGCCATGTAGAATAAAACAACTTCACACACCCCTTAGAAAAATGGATTTGTAGAGAAAATGAATAGGGAATTGATGGAGAGGACTAGGATTATGTTCAATTAGGCTACTTTAGAAAATAAATTCTAGATAGAGCTAGTTATCACTATTGAATGCATAACACAATTGAGAGGGGGGTGAATCAATTGTTCATTAAAACATCAAACATACACTAACATTCAAATCCAAATTTAACCTTAATCTATTATAATGATTTAGCATGAAACTAAATAATAAAATTTGAAAACACAACACCATACACATCAGAACACAAAATTTACATGGAAAACACAAGAAGGGAAAAACCACAGTGAGGATTAGATCGCAATATAAAGTAATTGCAACACTAAATAGAATAGGCTCATTATTGGAGGGCTCACTATTAATTGATCACTACCAGATTATAGAAAAGAAGAAATAAGATTGTTACAATGAGAAATCCATCTTAGAGCAACTAAAAAATTCCACCACTACACCACCAATACATTCCCATTCTCTTTGTAGAATGTAGACACCTTTTGCTCACTATTTCCAATAGTCTTAGTCATTAAGGATCACACTGCACTTTGCACTTTCACACTTCACATCATAATTTGCATTACACACTACACACACCCATCCTCCATTAACTCAACACACATATATACCCATCACAACCTTGAAATCAATTCACAAGGTTAGCTATGCACCTCAACCATGTAAGTTCAAATTAGATTGGCACTAAGCATTCCCATGATGGAGAGGAATAAAGGAGGGCCACATCACACCTTAAATTCAACCTAAATCCACTCATATACAACATGCCATGTTTCCACAAACACTGAAGCATACGTGTAATTAGTGTAAACACCCAAGGTTGGTCGAACTTGTGTAACACCATTGATGACTAAAGTTGCTAGACACACAACCTTATGGGAAACTCAGTTAATGGGGGGACCAATTATGCTAAACTGACTAAACTCCGGGTTTTAAAGAAGCTGGATCTTCCATATACTGAGGGGTTGGAAAGAGAAAATGAATCAAATATATTAAAATAAAATATAATCTAAGGCAATGCACATGTAGGCACAATAAATCATCATTTTGGATGAGATTTGAGGGCCTGTTCAGCAATCTGCATGTCAGAAAATAATAGAAAACATAAAGAAAAATCCTAAGAAGTTAATCAAATAAGATAATATAACTTCCATATACATTCACTAAACAAGAAGAGTTCAAGAAATGATCTGAACAACAAATTTATATTGAAATTATAGAAGTATTGTAGATAAACTACTCAATACAACAAACATTACAATATAATGTCTTATCAATTAACTAAGAAATAGAGAGTCCAAAAAAATTGGTACATTTTATGAGTCTTAACACAATAATTAAAACAATACAAATTCCTAGTCTTTCAATACTTTTTCTATGTATTTTTTAACCCTTTTTTAGAGGGTCCAAGTAGTATATATAGATCCATCCATCGCTTGAAAGCCAATAACCGAAAATATTCCCTATGCATGGGCCATGCTACCTGTCGCAATGATTCTCAAAGACCATTGCAATAGAAATATTATGAAATGTGGCATTCAATTGCCTCAAAAAAAGTGTGCCATTTTGCAAATGATGGAAGTGGTCTTGGAGTGGAAGCAGTGAAATTCCCATGAAGACATGTGTCTAACTATCTGAAGGATTGGTTAGGACACATGGCATAGAGGCAGGGCCTCTCATTCTTCCTCCCTTCATTTAAGACTGAAATCCCCATGGAGATTACACATGGAGAAGAGGTGGGTCCTCTAGTCCATTCTTCCTCCTATTGCAACTATGATATCCACATAGGTGACATGTTGAGAAGACCATGCCTAAAGCGTTGGCTGTGGGGTTCAGCCAAAACTGTCCATAGAATGATGCAACATGGAACATGTGTGGAGCTTGGAGATGAAGCTAAGGATAGACAATCCTCAAAAGAACATGTTGTAGACATGTGGTGCAAGTGAATGAAGGCACTACCAAAATGAATCTCAAAAATATGCAACATACAAAGTTTAGGCTGAGGTGATGCAAAAAATAAATATATCAACCTAGAGGGAGCTTAAGTATTTTTAAATCTATAGTTCCCCTGTAATTAGGCACATATGCCTTGAAATTTCCCACATGAAAATTTATAGCAAAGAGTGGTAGAACAACACAATCAAGGCATTGCATTAGATTTGGGAGGTTATTCCTCTCCACAAATGAAAAATGTGGTAATCACTGCGAAAATGAAAGGAATTTCCTTGGAGCAGGAAACATATATAACTCTTGATCACACGCTCTTCTCATTGATGGAAGAAGAAGAGGTGGTGTTGGAAAATGATGCATCCACATGAAAGGCCCTACAAGTGCAATCAAATTATAATACTTGCTCAAAGAGGAGATTCACAAGAAAACCGGTCACTCAATAGCCCAAAAGTGTTTTCGACCAAGCTCCTAGTACCTTCGCAATTGCACAGTAATCTCAGCCATGTAAGGAGATTATTATAAAAAGTCTAAGGAATAGAAGTATTTGAATCCACCACCATTTGATGTGGTGGAAAAATTTAAGAAAGCCTCTGCCAATGTATGCCTTTGGGATATCCTAGCTATTCCAGAGAAGAATTCATTATTGCAGAAGGCCCTATTGGAAGATGCAAGCACAAAGCCAACAAAGCAACCATCCAAAGAAAATGTCGTTGATTCATAATCTCAGGCCAAGGTCATCATAAACAATGGAGAGGAAGCCTCTACCAAAAGTAGAGGTAAGCCTAAATTGAAACCCTTCTTCTTGACTCTCATAATGGGTAAGAAATTGTTGCATAATTCTATGATTGACTTTGGTGCTAGCACCACAGTCATGCCCAAGCAAATAGTTGAAGCCTTAGGACTTAGCTATGAACCTTTAAATAGAGGGGTTAAGTAGCTTGATGGGAATAAGGTTGAAACTATAGATATCATCAATAACCTTCCCTTGACTCTATTCTCCTACCCTAGTATCATTGTTCCATAAGATACTATGATCATTGACATCCCTCCCATGTTCAGTCTTTGCTTATTTTGGAAGTTCACTACCAAGATAAGTGGATATCTTTCTTTAGATTGGTCACACTTAATTCTTAGGACCAAGCATGGGGCAAAGATGAAGATAGTTTCCAAACCTTTGCATTCAGAACAGGTAGCAGATGAAGCCATGATCAACTTTAAGGCTACTCATAACTCTATCACCAAAGATGAAATGTATTGTATTGAGTTACTATAGGACAAGAAAGTGATCAAGGACTGAACAAATGAAGAAGAGGTCCTCTTGAGTGAATTTATAGACAGTGATCCTTTTAGCAATTATCATGCCACCGTATTGCGAACTTATGTGATCTATGATGAGGATCAAGTGATTTTGAAGGTGATGAAGGAATCTAAGGGTGATCAAGCCTCAGAGTTGTGGATGATGCATTTTGATGGAGCAAGATGTAAATTTGGTGTAGGAGATAGGATATGTTTGACATCCCCATCCAACAAAAAGATACTTAGATATTTTTTCTTTCAATTCACATGTTCAAACATTGAAGCCAAATATGAAGGCCTCATGCAAGGTCGAAGTCTTGTGGAGTGGATGGGCATTAAATAAATAATGGTGTTCAGAGACTCTGAGTTAATAGTCAATCAAGTCTGAGGGGTCTCTGAAACAAAGAATGTATGTATGCGATCTTATAGACATAGGGTGTAGGACTTGATTGAAAATTTTGAAGCCTTCAATATCCAAATGGTTCCTAGAGAGAATAATGTAGCTGTGGATCGCATGGTGATGATAGGATCTCAAGTTGACCCTATTTCTAACTTAATTGATAACATACACTCTGTGTGAGTGATTTTCTGACCTACAATCCCAGATAAGACTTGAGCTAGAAAGTGTTCAAAAGTGACAAAAAAATCACCTCATTCATTCAACGTTTAGGAGAATTTTTTCATTAGCTCTAACCAAAAATTGTAGAATATTATGAAGGTAAAATTATTAAGCTAAGATCCAACAAGATTTTGAAGGGACTTGTCACTCTTGAAAATCTATTTGATTGTGATGATGTCAGGAATGACAAGAGGAAGTTTTTAGCTAAAAAGGGAAACTATGCATATCTTCAAGTCAATGATGGAAGAAAGCTTAAGGTAAGGAAGGATGTTCCATAGCATGATAGGGACCGACTCATGCATTTTTGTGAAATATATAAAGGAGTAGTGGCTTGGTCGTATAATGACCTCAAGGGATATGATCCTAAGGTAATCTAGCATACAATAGAACTAACGAAAGGGGAAAAACTTGTCCACCAGAAGCAGAGGCTAGTAAATCCAAAGATTAAGGCATTAATGGCACAAGAGTGGACAAATATAATTCATTCACAAATTATCTTCTCAATCAAGCATAGTACCTGGGTGTCCAACCTAGTTCTAGTCTAAAAGAAGAATGAGGACATTTGCCTTTGTGTTGATTTTTAGGATCTAAATAGGGCATACCTGAAGGACCACTACCTCTTGCCTTCCATGGAGTCAATCTAGAAAATGGTGGTTGGCTCAAAAATATTTTATCTACTAGATGACTTCTCTAGTTACAACCAAATCTAGGTCAAAGAAGAGGATCGACACAAAACAACATTCACTACTAAGTGGGGAACGTTTTCCTATGCAAAAATTCCCTTCAACCTCTCAAATGTCAGAGCTACCTTCTAGCGAGCAATGGATATTTCCTTTATAGAATTGATCAATAAGATCATCTTGATCTACTTGGATGATCTTATTGTATTCTCTAAATCAAAAGATGATCATTTTTATTATCTTGAAATGTTTTTTAAAAAAATTTAGGAGTTTGGGATAACCCTGAACCCAAAAAAAATTATTTTTAGAATGCCTCAAGGAAAATTATTGGGGCATGTAGTGTCCAAACATGGGGTTGCAATTCATTTGGATTGGGTGAAGGCAATCAAGGAACTATCCCTTCCAGTCAACAAAAAGAGAGTTCAGTCCTTCCTAGGCAAGGTAAATTTTGTAAGAAAATTCATTTCGAATTTTGTAGGGTTAATTAGACCAATCACCCTAATGCTCAAGAAGGATCAATTGTTTAAATGGAAAAAAGAGGCCAGAGAATCCTTTGATAAGGTTAATGATGCTATTTCCTCAACTCCTATGCCGGCGAACCCAAATCTATCAAAAGACTTCATAATTTATGTGTTTAGTAGAAAATATAGAATCGCTATTATTTTGACCCAAAAGGATGATGAAGGGAAGGAAGAGAATCTGATAGGTTTTCACTCCAAGACCTTGAAAGACTATGAGATGAAGTACAACTCCATCAAGAAGTAGGCATTTTTTATTGTGAATCTGATAGTGGTTGAAGAACCCTTCACATAGTGGGGGTTGTATTTCATCGAGATGATTAATCCCACCTCTAGTGTCAAACATAAATGGATCCTCACAACCATAGATTATTTTACCAAATGGACTGAGGCCATGCCCTTGAAGAACATAATTGATGAAGAGATTATGAACTTTCTCAAAGAACTGGTAACAAGGTTTGGCCTGCCAAAGACCATCATTTTTGCCAATGCAAAATCCTTCCTAGGTTTGAAGGTATGTCAATTTGCACTTAAGCATGGAATATTCCTAAAGACATCTTCGAACTATTACCCACATGTAAATGGTCTAGCTAAGTTGACTAATAAAAATTTAGTCCAACTCGTCAAAATAATTAGGTCAACACACCAGAGAGAGTGAAATTTGAACCTTAAAGCAATGCTTTGGGTGGACCACATATCCCCCAAGCAAGTCTTAAAGACTTCACTGTATGAACTCGTATAAGGGAAGGAAGTACTATTGCCTATATCTATGGAAATTCCTACACTACAGTTGCTCAATTCTCTAGAGGTAGAACAAAATGGAGCAACACAAGTCTAATTGGCTAAATTATTGGAGATACAAGAGAAAAGAGAAAAATTCCTGATGGCCATGTGTAACCATTAATGGGTGGTTAACAACACTAAGAGGGGGGTGAATCAGTGTTGAGAAAAAATTCAACTTTATTATTTTGTGATTTAATTTACTTAACCATTCAATAAAAGAAACATGCATCAACAGAATGAAAATAATCTCAAAACCATAAAACCATAATTTTTACGATGAAACCCTATTAGGGGAAAAACCATGGTGGATGACCAATCCACAATATAATATGAGTAAACTCAAAATAAGAAGTACAAAATGGGAATGCACTTGCATTCAGGCTCATTGCCTAGAGCTCACTACTCAAAATGGATGGGATCACTTCCCTATAATGATTTGGAATAAATCCAAAAGAGTGAACTGATGAAATAGCATCCACAATCCCTTATTAAAGTTTCAATTAATCTCTAATGACAATTTGTTATCCTTCAAACCGATTCAACAATTTTGCTCTACTCTACATAATTGTCACTACAAAAATATTAATACACAAGTAAAACTGTGAATAGTTTCCTAATCAATCTTCCTGATGATCGTGACACACCACCACACTTCTTTCATATATATCAAAATTATGTATTGAATCTCTTATATATATCCACATCTAGAAATAGACTTGCTATAGGTCGGCCTTGATAAAACTTGAAAATATTATCAACTATCATCCCAAGTTTACAATTAAGTTTTTGATGTGGATCTAACAATGTCATCCAATATAATGATGTCACTCAAAACAATACTCACAAGCACGCCAATCATTTGAATTTTACTTTCCAGGGATCCACAACACATTACATTCACTGAGTCAGCTGTAATGAACAAATAAACAAAAAACATCCTACCAAACCTATAAGCTCGTCCAGCGACTAAAGCAACACCAAAAAATTTAGTAATGAAATAATATATGTGCTCGCCAAACAATCTTGGGGATCCACAACTCAAAACAATGATCCAGTGAAGTAGACAGATTTACTGACTGATCGAATACCATGTTCTTAAGATATTCTACTAGTAACACACAATATTTCACTTTATCTACCAGTATAACTAGATACAGATTTGTGGACCATGGAAATGAATTTAATTTCCATAAATGACAACATTGGAATCCATATGCCAACAATCTCCCCCTTTGGCATTGTTCGAAACACTTAGTGAAAAATGACTAAATGTCAAAACTAGTAAGTACACTGCCAAAATTTAGAATATTGCTCCCCCTAAGAATTTCAAGGCATTTTTCAATGCACTCTCTCCCCCTTTGACATCAATGACAAAATTGGGGAATCCAAAATTGCAAAAGTATTGAGACTTACAAAAATTTGAAGATTTCTTCAAAGTTATTTTTTAGCCCACTTAAGTTTGATTCCCAAACAATTCTTAGTCTCCAAAATGGTTATATGACCACATAGTAGATATGACAAAGTTTATGCTACTTCGAGACTTACCAGATTATGAGCAATCATAGAATCTTTAGCTTCTTTCAGAGCATTTACCATAATCTCAATCTTTGGACTTATTAGTCCCTTGAGTTCACATACTCTACCAATAATCCTTTCATTTTCAAATTTCAGATTCTTAATTTGGTTGAGCAAAGACATCACCTAAATTTATTGACTACAAACACTACCAGCTAATGGGTCAAAAGTATTGGAAATAAGGATCAACTGGTGTTCAATGTCTTTCACTTTCTCCTCATTTGCTTCAGTAAATTTTGACAAGACCAAGAAAGATTTGTACACTTTTCCTCCTTTAGGCATAGAACCTTGAATATTTTTTGTGCAAGTACTTTACAGAGCTTTGTCTTTGGAACTCAATTCTTTTAGGCTACCAACTCTCTTCTCCTGGAACTCCTTTTTCACTTTAACCAAATTTGATTTCTCAAAAGATTCAAAATGAGAATCTACAGAATTTATTAGCTTCTTTAACTCACTGGAGGAGGAACTTGATGGTTCCACAACATAAGTAGCCATTATTTTATGTAAAAATCCAAATGCAAGCTTTACCAGTTCATTGTCCTCTATGTGATATTTTAGTATCTTTTCACTTGGTTTGTCTTGAGAAATTTTAGTGACCTTCATCATCTGAATTGGAGATAGAGTAGATCAGTTAATTGAGCTTTCATCCAACTCGGGATTTGACTCTACTTGTTGCTCCAATAAAGATTGCTTCACTTCCTCTGTTATGATTTCTTGACCCTTTTCTTCTTCAACCTTGGATTCAGATTTAGAATTTATTTTAGGCATTTCAATTTTTTTAGTATGCACCTCCTTTTCCTCAACTAACACCTCGAGAGGGACCTTGGTTACCATAGGTGTCTCTGTATTTTTCTTATTAGGAGAAGTTAGAATATCCTCAAGTTCTGGAGGATCAAGTACAATCATTTTCTCCTCATTCACATCCTCTTCTTCTAATTCATTTACCTCCACATTCACTTCCTCATTCACATCCTCTTCTTCTAATTCATTTACCTCCACATTCACTTCCTCATTTTCTTGAATATTTTTAGTATTGATTTCCTCAATGTTAATCTTATCCCTTGACAAGAATTCTTCCAGAATTTCCTTAGTTTCACTGACAACATCATCAATTTCACCAATCATAAGTTTGTATACCCTTGTTTTTCTCCTAAATTCCTTTTTAGATTTTTCAAGGAATAAATCCATTTCTTCAATTGACATTTCTAGGAAAAAATCAATAACTCTCTTCCTCAAATTTTATTCTTCTGATAAGGCACTCAACCTCCTAGACTCCAAAGAATTATACAGACTTCTAGGAAAACCAAACATGATTTCAACTAGAACTTCATTAAAAAAATTCATATGCTTAATTGTTTCTTCTTCAAGAATTTTCTTACCAGATTCACCAAAAGTCTCATACCAATCACAAAGTGGATTGAGATTTCCATCTTTCACAACTGCTCTTTCAACTTCCTCAATAGACATACTAGGCTTGTCAACTTTGGCATTTTTCTTTGCTTCTTATCCTTTGAAAAAATATTTTCTCTTATTCAATTTGATAGCCTGTGTACCAGTATCCTTTATCTCCCTCACTACTTCTTCTGAATTAGTTTCTTCCTCTTCATATGTAGACACAACTTTGTAAGATCTAGTGATTTTATTTTTCTGTCTTTTTTTGGAAGCCTCAGCTTTATTTGACTTGGTTGTAGAGGAACTTCTAGTATGAGCAAGAGACGTTCCCAGACTGGCTGATTCTTCCTTTTCTTTCTCCTTAGTTGCTTCAGCTTCTTCTCTTTTTCTCCTCACTTATTTTAGTTTATGCATAGGGATGCCAAAAATCTCTGCAAGAGCTTCTGTCTCTTTTCTTACACTTCTAGCTATCATGGGATTTTTCCATTTTGATTGAACTTGTAAGCCATTCTTTGCATACTTGTACTAAACCTTTCTTCACCCTGATCTAGTGAAAAATTTAGCAGGTGTTCCACATACATCCTTAGAATGTTCTCATCTACTTCATAACCCATAGGCATGATCCAAATTGTTCTAGGATTGGTAGCTTCCATATGGTACTGGTCAAATGTCTACCATGAAGCAAATACTGTCTTTGTATTGCTCCACAATTGTTGCAGGAATTCTTTCTCTAGCATGCATTAAATTCTAAAAACTTTTGAAGCATACCCACAGGATTATATTTCGGGTTTGTCAATCACCCAATCCACATAACATATTCCATATCTGAACAGCTACCGGTAGATCATTACACCATTGAACTTTACCAATTCCTAGTACCTCACCCGAGAAGTAGAAAAAAAAATATATCAGTAGGTTACCGTATTTGAATATGTTCTTATCCTTCTTGATTTTTCCCAAATTCTCCAATACCTAGCCTTTGAGCAGTTCACATAAATCATAATCTATATTCTATTTAATCATTTCATATACTGCATAGATAGTAGTGTCGGATATAGAAGTCAACCAACTTGAATCATAAATCTGATAGTCGATAACTATTAATTAAAATTTTACATCCACTACGGTAATATCATCTATTGTCATTGCCTTTCTATCCCATTTTGAGCTTGTTGCTTCAGTAACCTTATCATTCTTCACAAACTTCAAAATTAGAAGTCTACAAGTGGAATTTATTCCTATAACTACACATATAACTTCTTTGGTTATTTTGAATGGAACATCCACCCACATGAATTCATCATGGACATGACTCAACATATATCAAACCCATTCATCTTCTTCGAATATGCAAAATTTTGCAAATTGCACAATTTCTTATCTTCTAGGGTTTTGAATTTTGGTTTCATAGTAAGATCTTCTTGAGTTATATGATGAGTGCACAAATCCATCAAATGATAGGTTCCCAAATCTTTAATGTTTGCATGCACATAAGCCCTAATATCCTCAACATGTAGGACTCTATATGACACAGATGAAAATGCACCTAAGGGTTCTGTATCTATGGACTTATATAGATGCCATTTGAACTTTGGATGTTGCATATCCTTAACTTTGACTACCAGAGGAGTAGACATGATTTTAATCACACAAATTTATAGGTTTTCAATAAATACCTTTTGGGGAAAAAAATGGAATTTGACTACAAATTCTCCTTCAAGCTTGAGTCTCTCCACAAATTTGCAATGGTCACTTTAGAGCTCTCCAAACCACTTTTCTCCAAATGCAATATGACAAATGAGGATTGAATTCATTCTTTTTATTGTCCACATACCTAACTCATTTATTTTGCAATAAATGCTCTTTCCCTAACTCATCTAGTTTTCTTCATTTTAGGCACCAAGATAGATGACTCTTATGTAGATCTCCAATATTCTTCACTAATGCTTCTAACTAGTTGAACAACATCTGAAAATTATCAACTCTCCTACTGGAATATCCAAATTCTAGTATCATTCACTTGCAAGAGGGGGTTTAAGAGTTTTTCTTGATAGATCCTCCTATGCAAAAGACCTAAAATTAATTCCCTAAGGTATTGCCAAAATTTGCTTCTGGTGCAATTCCATTTCCTTCTACAGAGGGATCCTTCTTCACCCATTTCTTCTACATTTGCTTCTTGATCTCATCAGTAGTGACTTTTCCTTTTCCTTTAACATCCTATTGCATGTTCTATTTTACTGTACCTCTTATGTTCCAATAGAATCTAGTGATGTGGCCAAATTTATTGTAATTGTAGCACATGACATTTCTCTATCCAGACCAACTATTCCACTAATTTTGACTTGATCTACATTGATTAGCAATGTGCCCAAATCTATTGCATGCATAGCATATGAGATCTCTATGAAATTTATTCATCACAATTCTACATTCACTTGACTTATGACCATACTTATAGCAATTAAAACATTGACCTAATAATGATGGTCTACTTGTGTTCACCCTGCTTCTACAATGAGAAGCCATATGACCAAATTTGTTGCAGACATAACAATAGCCATTAAATCTTTGAGCATTTGGTTGCCTTACCGGATTTATTTTGGTTCCTTTCATTTGAATTCCTTGTATGAATCTTCCTTGTTTGGAATTCCTTTTTCCAAATCTGGAACTTTCTCCTTCTTCATATCCAAGCCCTCGTCTATCACCATCAGTCCTCATTCCTTGTATAAGAGTGAATTTGCACCCTAGGTGCAATTCCCACTTTTTCCTTATTACACTTTAGAAAACCTAAGTCGGAGGCTTAATTCACTTAATTCACTTAAGCCTACTGATGGCAGTCCACTTGGCCCTCATTTTGTGTGTCGATGGAGGCATTTTTTTGGGGATGTCAATGTGGTGCGCTTATGTCCCTGAAAGATTCCTACGGCTGAGGCAACAAAGGTGTTACTCTTCCAATTGGCAGCGAAGTTGTAACACCTCCATCCATTCGACCCAAATATGGTCGTTTCTTTCCACATTCCTTCATAATAAAGTCTTTGAACTTGCATTAAGAGGTTGGATGGAGATTGGAAAGGATCTACATCACTTCAAGATCATTTTGCACTCACATTCTAGTATTCCAAGCATTCCATAGCAGCAATATCACACTCCATCACATCGGCAGAGCAAGTTTGGGACCATGCCATTGCAGAAAAGGATTGAGTTCCTCTCATTTCTCCCCCAAGAAACCTTGAGTGCTCTTGGTGGAGGTGGTAAGCTTCCCTCTTCTCTCCTCTATCATTTGATTGAGTAGCATAGTACTATTTTTTGTAGTGCTTGTATTTCATCATTCCTTAATCTTTTCCATTCACTATCCATGGAGGTCAGAACACCTAAATGAGGGTCTAACTGAGGCAAACCCTTATATAGCCACCCCCCAACATTATCTCTCTTTTTTTGTGTAGGTGGATGCATTTTAAGGAGCTAGCTAGTGAACAGGGTCTTCTACAAGATCATCTTCATCACCTTGGCTTTGGTATACTTGTTCTACCACCTTCACTTATACTTTTCATATTTCATAGTGTTATTTTTTCCTCTTAAAAGTAGTTAAGCTAGGTTGATAAGTCATCTTAGGGTTTTTAACCTCATCTTAGCTATTTTCTGGTCATATGGACCATAGGGCATTTATGAGACGTCAGCACACCCCACTATTGTTCAAAGTCTGTGTTGACATCCTCAAGAAGAGAGCTCCCTGCGGCGCAAAGTTGGACCTGAAGATCGACTCACCTAGCCCCACATTGAAACTCATATTGCAAAGTGATTGTAGGACCCAAAAATTCCTCATCATTCTCATCCTCACACCCTAAACATACACTTAGCTGAGGTAAGTTAGGGCAGCCTCTCATGTCTCAAACCTCTATGACCTGGGGTCTTGCATGTGGTGGTCCCCATCTCTTACATTTTTGGTGAACCCGACATGAACCAACATCTATTCATCCATTGGTGTCAAAACTCACTTTAGATATTTTGTGGTTGTTGTGACCTCATGTGTTGTGAAGGTTTATAAGCATCACAACCCAGTCCACAACTTCTAGGCATATTGTGAGGAGAAGTATATGACGCCTCTCGATGGATAGAATGAAAGTCTCACTTGATACCTCTATAGGTCTTTTCTTTGGTCCCACCATTAGTTTGGCCGAGCAAGAATAGTTATCGAGGAATGAGACGTGGTTTGTTGATGAGACCAATCACATTCCCACTCCTCCTACATCTCCCACACCATCATCGGTGGATGAGCATGAGAACATTCAAATCCCTGTTGAATATGTGTCCACCCTTACAAGGGGGTTGGGCGACCTTGAAAATCATTTGGAAAGAAATTTGAAGATGGTTAGAGCCACTCAGGTTGTCAATGAATTAAAACACATGATGAACAAATATTGAACAAGTGTTGAGCTTCTGATTAGTCTCTTTGGTATCATCGAAGCATGCGCTCCTTTGGGAAACTTTTTTTTTGCACAAGGAATAACCTTCGGAGAACACGAGAGACAACTAGGAGTATAAATGCCTCCCACTTTTGTATACATGGCCAATTTAGTCCCTTCCATCCCTAAACAACTAGAAACTATCAAGGTGAATAAGATCCCATTGGGCTTTAGCTTTACCCATTTTTTCACCTCTGGTGGTGGAGATCTTGGTAGGATAGGCGATGGGGGATTTGGTAGCAATGGTGGATTCGGTAGTAGAGCTAGTGCTGGTGGATGTGGTTTTGGCGAAGGTTGTAGCGGTGGTTCCAGCGGTGGCCCTACCAGTGGTGGTGGCTTTGGTAGTGGTTCTGGTCAAAGTCACACTAGCGGTAGTTTTGGAAATGGACC